>JAJOZX010001357.1:835000-896897 GCA_023014485.1 Bathynomus jamesi | reverse complement strand
TGTAGAAATTCCAGTGTTGTCCCATTTTATAGAGAATCTCATTAAGTTTTCTGATACCAATGTTTGACAAGTTTTTAGAAATTTCAGTGTGTCCGAACATTATCTGTACAATTTCATCTTTTAATAAAATTCTTGATAACACGTAAAATTCTTAACAAGATTATTTAGAATCTGTATTTTTAAAAGTTTCTTTTATTAAAGTAAAGTTGTTACAAACATTCGATATGTGCACCATTAGTGATTCGCAAACTCCAATCGATGCTACAAATGTTGCCATGTATGCTGCAGCATATGCACATCAAATTCGCTCAATAGCAGCTGTGATTCTTGCTTTTAAATAATCAATGTCTGTCACCCGCGTACATTTCTAAAAACTTGTCAAAACGTGAATCAGAAAAAACTGAATGAGATTCTCTGTAAAATGGGACAACACTGGAATTCTACACTTCATGGTTGACTTTTTAATAACAGCCAAAAATTGTACAGATAATTCTCGGACACCCGGTATATATTATATATATATATATATATATATATATATAGATATATATTATATATATATATATATATATAGATTTTATATATATATATATATATATATATATATATATTATTATTTTATATATATATATATTAATATTAATGTTATAATGTTATAATGTTCAGACAACAAATACCCTAGGATCCACTCTTGGCTGGTCTACTAACTGTCTTCGTAATCGTGTATTGTGTATACACATACGAGGAAAAGTGTAGCTGTGGCTGTAAAGACTGTACAGTAATGTAGAGAAGTGTGTGCACCCATTATGGGTCTCCCATTTAAAGGTGTTTGTGGGGCAGTGAAGATCATGAGTTTTTCAATACCTCACAGTACTATGGGGGCACCGCTCGGCAGAGGAATCTCTTTAAATAGGGTGTGTAAGGACAGAGAGTATCCCCTAACCCAAGACGCTGCCTCCCTATATCCCACAACACTTGTGTTTGAGCTGTGGGATCTATCCCCACAAAGCCTTATTTTACTACCTTAAACTATACCCTTTCTATCAACATGCGCGTCCAATCGATTCTTAAACATGTTTATAGACGTGCTACTATTACTTCTACCGGCAAACTTTCCAGCTATTTATATCTATGCGTAAAAAAGTTTTTCGCAACTGCTGTCTCGAACCTCCTACTTGTCAACTTACACCGTTATTTCTCTAGTCCTACTATATTGAGATATTTCGAAAAGCTATCTCTATCTACGATATCAAACCCCATTCATAATTTTGAAACCTGGATTAGATCACCCTTAACCTCCTAGTCTCGAGTGTAGTCAATTTCAACTTTAAGCCTATCTCGTACGACTTTGACCTAAAGACGGAATCATCTTAGTTGCTCCTCTTTGAACTCTTTCGATTTTGTCTATATCTTTGCGCATATGCAGATTCCAAAATTGGACCGCGTACTCCAAATGGGGTCTAACTAATGATTTATAAAGAGGAACTATAATATCGCGCGATTTGTACTCAAAATTTCGAGCTATAAAACCTAACACTTTGTTCGCCTTATTGACCGCCGCTGTACTTTGTTTCGCCACTTTTAAATCACCAGTGATTATAACTCCTAAATCTTTTTCCTGCTCTACGCTTGTTAAATCTTTCCCTACATTCAGAACCTCTATATAAGTAAAAGACTCGTTGCATTCACGTCGGATTGAATAAACAAAGAAAAAGGGGTATGTCCCAAAGCTGGATCCTGTCTGTTTTGCAGATAGCTGGTGAGGGAAGCTATATTTTTGGGATCTCTTTGCGAGAGACCCGTTGCCCACGTCGGGCTAGCATCATGAAAAAGAAAAACTATGGTATTTGTCATTTACCATTACTTATTCGGACAATAGTGGATTTAATTTTCCCAGAAGAGTTCCTTGTTCCATGCACGTCTGTGTTTAACATATAAATTTCTCAGGGGACCATTCTGAGTTTGTGTATATATATATATATATATAACATATATATATATATATATATATATAATATATATATATATTATATATATATATATATTATATATATATATATATATATATATATCTATATATATATATACAGTATATATAGAGGGCGTCCCACAAAAATGTATACACACTTTAAGAGGTGATAGCTCAATTTGATGTTTCTTTCTTTCGAAGTTAAACCCATTAGAATTATAATGGCAGTCAGACTAAGCTTTGAACAAAGGAAATTCATTCTAAAAATGCTACGGAAGTGGTGAAAACGCAGTTGAAGTGCAAAGACAGTTTAGGAGGGAGTTTCAAACAGATCCACCAACGCGACTTACCATCACTCGAATTAGAGATAAGTTTGAAGCCGATGGAACTGTTCAGAATGTCCACAAGAAGCGTTCCGGAAGACCACGGACATCGACAAGCCCCACAAAGCAAGAAAGAGTACTGGAAACGTATCACCAAAGTCCAAGAAAATCTGTGCGGCAAGCGAGACGTGAGGTAGGAATTTCAGAATCGTCTGTCCAACGCATTTTGAAGCGCTGTCAATGGAAAAGTTACATTCCAAGATTAGTCCATGCTATTAATGAAGATGATCTTGACCGAAGAGTGGAGTATTGCGAGTGGTACTTGGCACGATGTGGATGTGGATTGGACGAAGGGGTTTCGTAGAATACCCTCCGCGTTCACCAGACCTCACACCACTAGACTTTTTTTATGGGGATACTTAAAAGACAAAGTCTACGCTATAAAACCTGCAACAGTCGCTGAATTGAGAGCAGCCATTGAACGAGAATGCACACAAATACCAAACGAAATGTTTCGTGATGTTTGCGATTCCATTGCTTCGCTTTATCAGCAGTGCCTGGACCAGAACGGACGTCAGTTTGAAAACAGGCGTTGTCAAAACAATTAAATAATGTCTGTAGATTCTATTACATTTTGAAAATGAAATGTATTTTAATAAACAATGCCTTTATAAGTATTTAAAGTGTGTATAAATTTTTTTGGGACGCCCTGTAAATATATATATATATATATATATATATATATATATATATATATATACACATATATATGTTTTAGGGTTCGAAGATACTGATGAACCGGAAATACGACTCGTTGGTGATTCCATTGTTCGAGTGCAGCTCGAGGAATTCTGTGGGAGAAACCCTCGTCGTAGGCGCCGTTACTGCTAACCTGGTGCAAGGGTGGAGGATATAACTAATAATGTTGACCATTTTACAGACAGTACCGCCGAGGACACAACGTACGTTATTCATGTCGGTACTAATAACGTTTTAAATTCTAGATCGGAAGAACTGCTGGCTAGGTACAGGGACTTATTAGAGCGATTAAAGGAGAAAACTATTAAGATTGTTTTAACAGGTATACTTCCTCGAATTATACAACGAAGCGATTTCTACAGCAAGGCAACCTATATTAACAATAACCTAAAGTCTCTTTGCCAACAGGAAGGAGTGCAATTTGCTAATTTTTGGAACAGTTTCTACGGCAGGAGGGACTTGTTCCTCGAAGATGGATTTCATCTTAATGAAGTTGGAGCTGCGCGTTTAGGAAGACTATTTCATAATACTGTCTCTTCTTTTCAGGCTGCCGTAAGCCGAACGGTCCCAGCGTAAATTCTACAAATTTCCCCCGCGCTCGCGAAGGTGTCGCAATTACAAACAATTTGAAGGTTCTATCCTTAATTGCTCGTAGCCTACGAAATAAAATAAACGAATTTTTTTCTTTAATTGCTTGTAAAGACTGATTTAATTGCGATAAATGAATCGTGGCTTAGCACTGAAACACGTGACTTTGTAGGGGAGTATCAAATTAAAGGTTATACACTTTTTGTTAAAAACAGAATAGGTAGGCGAGGAGGCGGTGTTATGTTGTATATCAAAGATAATATTGCGAACGTTATAGAAGTAAAGCACTCAATTCCAGAACCGATAGATTCGACTATAGCAGAACTTAAATTGAACGATTTCAAACTTCTTGTTGCGGTTATATATAGGCCCCCAAATCAAACAGCTGCTACGGACGAAGCGTTATATCGTGAACTAAAGTGAATAATCGGTAGTGAGCAGGCTTTAATGCAGGGAGACGCGGAAGGTAATCGTTTAGTTAATTTTCTCGAGGATAGCTTTCTTATTCAAAAGGTTGGGGAACCTACGAGGTTGGACAGTATTTTAGATTTAGTAATAACTACGGATGATAGGCTAATTACTGATCTTCAAGTAATAGAACCATTGATCAATAGCGATCACAATATGGTAGAGTTTGTCCTCTCAGTAAGTCACTCGAAACCAACTAACTCGACTAAAATTCCTAGCTTCCAGCACGCAGACTTTAGTAAATTTCGAAATAAATTTTCACACGTCAATTGGGAAAACGTAATGGGGAACTCCAACGCAAAACTAATGTGTGAATCGTTCGTAACGGTATTTAGGACTATAAATGAGGAATGTGTACCGTACAAAATTAAGCGTGCGAAAGTAAACAACAAGCCCTTGTGGTTTACTTCTAGAGTAGGAGACATTATAAAGAGTAGAGAGAGGGCTTATAGGCTATACAAGTGCTATAAAGATAATCTGTTGTTACGAAACAACTACATATCTCTAAGGCGTGAAGCTAAAAGTGTAATAAAAAAGTCAAAACGCGAATTTGAAATTTCCATAGCTCGTGACGGTAAAGAAAACCCCAAGCGATTCTTTCAATACGTCAATAATAGAAATCCAGTAAAAAGTGTCTTAGGTCCATTAAAAAATGGAAATGGAGATCTAGTCTCTGAAAACAAGGAAATGGCTACCTTGCTAAACGAATTTTTTACGTCAGTTTTTACTATAGAAGATGTAACGAATATCCCTACGGTCATAGACATAATACCTTTTGATAATGGTAATATTTTGGATAATATTGTCGTTAGTGAATGGAAAGTAATGCGCTATATTGATAAAATGAAAACGCGTAAATCACCGGGTCCGGATTCCATATATCCCATACAACCAAAAGAATTAAAAGATAGCATTGTTGTGCCGCTAACAAAGATTTTTAATGCGTCTATTTCTGAGGGGTGCGTACCAGATAATTTCAAGTTAGCAAACGTAACACCTATCTTTAAGAAAGGCGATAAAGTTGCGGCGGGAAATTATAGGCCAATCAGTTTAACGTCTGTTGTAGGTAAGCTACTGGAATCAATAATTAGGGATCGTATAGTCGAACACTTAGAAGTGCATAATCTGGCTAGAAATACGCAGCACGGTTTTAGGCGAAACAAATCTTGCTTAACTAATCTTTTAGAATTTTTCCAAAGCGTGGTTAACGTTTACGATAGACATCGGGCGGTTGATGTAGTGTATTTAGATTTTCAAAAGCGTTTGACACCGTGCCGCACAAAAGACTGATTGAAAAAACTAAGGCTCATGGAATCAGGGGTGTAGTAATAAATTGGCTAGAAAATGGTTGCGAGGCAGGAAACAGAGGGTGGTCGTTGATGGAGCGGAGTCGTGTTGGGCTAATGTAGCGAGTGGCGTTCCTCAGGGTTCTGTATTGGGCCCCTTGCTTTTCTTATATATATTAACGATTTAGATGTCGGCCTAGTCAGTACAGTTTCAAAGTTTGCGGATGACACGAAGCTGGGTGGTAGGGCGATTAATGACGAAGATAGTGGTAAAATTCAGGAAGATCTGAATAAAATCGTTGATTGGTCAGTCACATGGCAAATGAGATTTAACGTGGATAAGTGCAAAATTATGCATATGGGTTCGCGTAACGGTAATTTTGCGTATAGTATGTCAGGGAAAGATTTAATAAGCGTAGAGCAGGAAAAAGATTTAGGAGTTATAGTCACTGGTGATTTAAAAGTGGCGAAACAAAGTACAGCGGCGGTCAATAAGGCGAACAAAGTGTTAGGTTTTATAGCTCGAAATTTTGAGTACAAATCGCGCGATATTATAGTTCCTCTTTATAAATCATTAGTTAGACCCCATTTGGAGTACGCGGTCCAATTTTGGAATCCGCATATGCGCAAAGATATAGACAAAATCGAAAGAGTTCAAAGACGAGCAACTAAGATGATTCCGTCTCTTAGGTCAAAGTCGTACGAGGATAGGCTTAAAGAGTTAAAATTGACTACACTCGAGACTAGGAGGTTAAGGGTGATCTAATCCAGGTTTTCAAATTATGAATGGGTTTGATAACGTAGATAGAGATAGCTTTTTGGAAATATCTCAATATAATAGGACTAGAAAAACGGGTGTAAGTTGACAAGTAGAAGGTTCGAGACAGCAGTTGCGAAAAACTTTTTTACGCATAGAATAGTAAATAGCTGGAATAGTTTGCCGGTAGAAGTAATTAGTAGCACGTCTATAAACATGTTTAAGAATCGATTGGACGCGCATGTTGATAGAAAGGGTATACTTTAAGGTAGTAAAATTAAGGCTTTGTGGGGATAGATCCCACAGCTCAACACAAGTGTTGTGGGATATAGGGAGGCAGCTTCTTTGGTTAGGGAATACTCTCTGTCCTTACACACCCCATTTAAAGAGATTCCTCTGCCGAGCGGTGCAACCCATAGTACTGTGAGGTATTGAAAAACTCATGATCTTCACTTGCCCCACAAACACCTTTAAATGGGAGACCCATAATGGGTGCACACACATTTCTACATTACTGTACAGTCTTTACAGCCACACCTACACTTTTCCTCGTAAGTGTATATATTGTAATGTATATGGTGGTAAATTTGACTTGGTCCGCAATCGATATGAACCGTGACTTGATGGATACCATAATGAAATTGACTGGATTCTTTGGATCTGATATATTTGCATGTCCGTTATATAATAGATATAGAGTGTAACATATTTGTGGACAGTAGTTTATTATGACTTGATCCTCTGGATCGAGAGATTCTATCTTTAGTTTTAAATCGATAATTAATTATTTTTAAATTGATAATGTATGTGGTTGTAAATTTTGAATTGGTCCGCAATCGATATGGACCGTGACTTGATGGATACCGTAATGAAATTGACTGGATTCTTTGGATCTGATATATTTGCCTGTCCGTTATAAATAGATATAGAATGTAACATATTTGTGGATAGTAGTCTATTATGACTTGCTCCTCTGGACCGAGAGATTCTATCTTTAGTTTTAAACCGATAATTAATTATTTTTAAATTGATAATTATTTAGTTTCGTAAAAATTGGTCGTTGCCAATTTACCGGCAGTTTTTAAATAAGTTTCTTATGTTCTTGTGGTTCGGAACCCACGTAAAATTGTAGGTCCCCTCCCCACCACGGGGACATACACAATACACGATTACGAACACAGTTAGGTAGACCAGCCATGAGTGGATCCTAGGGTCTTTGTTGGTCTGAAACATTATAACATTATAACATTATATATATATATTTTGTATATATATATATATATATATATATATATATATATATATTATATATATATATATATATATATATATATATAAAATATATATATATATATTATTATATATATAATATATATATATATATATATATATATATATATATATATATATATATATATATTTCTCTTCCTCGTGTGCAGAACACTCCTCTATACTTATGTCGTTTCTATACGTTAATATACTGCGCGGTCATTGCAGTTAAATGTATATATATATATATATATATATATATATAAAATATATATATATATATATATATATATATATATATTATATATATATGATATATATATATATATATATATAATATATATATATATATATATTATATATATATTTTCATATATATATATGGGAATGAACTCAGAATGGTCCCCTGAGTTTTTTATGATACACACAGACCGTGCATGGAACAAGGAACTCTTCTGGGATAATGAAATCCACTATATTCCAAATAAGTAATGGTAAATGACAAATACCATAGTTTTTCTTTTTCATGATGCTAGCCCGACGTGGGCAACGGGTCACTCGCAAAGCGGTCCCACAAATATAGCTTCCCTCACCAGCTATCTGCAAAGCAGACTGGATCCAGCTTTGCAGCCCTGCTGCATTTAGAACCTCAATATAAGCAAAAGACTAGCTGTCTTCACGTCAGATTGAATACATCAAAGAAAAAGGGGTAACTATTATGTTTTTAACCAAATACCAAAACTTAAACCTGAACTGACAGAATTGAGCGTCCACTTTTCAAGGCACATAACATGTCCGTTTGAAGATGGGAATGAACTCAGAATTTACCATTACTTATTCGGACTATAGTGGATTTAATTATCCCAGAAGAGGTCCTTGTTCCATGCACGGTCTGTGTGTATCATATATATATATATATATATATATATATATATATATATATATATATATATATTACACACACATATATATATATTAGTGATGTACAGATTAATCAGCATCAGCACCGGCAGAATCGGACATTTTGGGCATCGACATTGGACAAATTTAGCCGATTGTCTCACTGATTCTTTGAAATTTTAAAATTTTCATTACGGAACAAATTTTTTAGTTATAAGAAATTGAACAGACAAAAAACACTGTTTATGATCATTTATACTCATTTGAAAGTGTAATTATATAAAAATATTTTACATTCACGAAGAAGGCAAAGCTTATTAAGTTAAATTGTCCATAAATTTACATTTTCTCTAACTTACTAATCTCTTCATTCTATAAACAATTGTAATCTTGTACTGGAGACTAATAATAATCCTATATTAAGTTGTACTTTATAATTTATATATTAAACCATCTTATTATGTTGACTTTATTTTAAGTATTTAAATAATTTTATAAACCAAAATTATATATCCATTTTTTATTCATAGTGGCCACCAGGGCCTCGAAATTTTAACGAAAATCATCATAAGGAAAAACAATTACTTTAAATATTAGCATCCAATTTATGAAATTAAAATCAAATTATTTTATCATTTCCTGAGTGATAAAACTTTTTAACCTCAATTTAGCTAAGGTATATAAGTAAAAATTATGGTGCTGTATGTTGTGGAGAGAGCTAACGAAAAGCATTTAAACAAATATGAAATTTAGAAGTATGAAAATTGAAAGTTTTCATATTAGATTAGTAAAATTTACGAAGGGAATTGACTTTTTAAATTATAAGCAAAGAATCGACATCGATATCGGCATTGGATAAATTCTGGAATTGGTACATCACAAATATATATATGTATATATGAAAATTATTTCACGAAAGTAACACGTGTTCCTGAGGATGTCATTAGACGAAAGCGCTTGAGCACCTTTTTGTGTTTCCTTTACTTCGTGGTTTTATTCATCATATATATATATATATATATATTTTTTTTTTTTTCTTCTCTGATTTACCGCCGATTCGTACCTAAAAGGAGCGGTACATATCTCGGGGAGGCATTGAGTGGGTGATGTTACTGTGCTGGGAGTGGTAGACTAGGGGAGTGAGTAAGGGTCAGTCGCTGGATAGTGGGTAGGAGGGGTACGGTTTTAATGCGATGGAGCAGCTGGGAGTGAGTAAGGAAGAAGAGAATCGCTTCCGTTGAAAAGTGGGGGCCGTCGGCGAGTATGGATCGTAGCCGGTCGGGTATGGGATCTTCGGCCGAGAGAGGGAAACACCTGCGACGAAGAGCAGACAACTTTGTGCATTCCACCAGGAGGTGTATGACAGTGATAGGGGTATGGCAGGTAGGGCAAAGCGGGGCTGGCGATTTCGCCATAAGGTGTCCGTGGGTGATGCGGGTGTGGCCTAGGCGGAGACGGGCTAGGATTACTTCCTTATGGCGGGACCGGTGGAATGAGGAGGCCCAGTATCCTATTCGTGGCTTGATCGTGTGGAGTTTATTTTGTGTGGCCTGGTCCCATTCCCGCTGCCATATGGAGCGGAAGTGGGAGCGGAAAGTCGGGAAGAAGTCGGAGAAAGGGAGGGGTCGGGAGGAGGCCGGCAGTGAGCAGGCCGTCTCGTTACCCTGGATGCCGACATGAGCCGGGACCCAGCAGAAGGCGATTGTCTTGTGTTGGAGGGTCGTTAGACAGTGGAAGGTTTGCTGGATGGTACAGACGAGCGGGTGGGGGGTTAAATCTTTCCAGGGAGAGGAGTGCACTTTGGGAATCCGAATAAATGACGAAGAGCTGGCAGAGTGGGTGCGCACAATATCGAGGGCCTCCGTAATGGCGAAAAGTTCCGCCGAAAAAACGGAGGCCTCGCGGGGCAGGCCGACGCCCCGGGAAAGCGGCTGGGACAGAATCACCGCTGAGGAGGCCACACCGGCTTCCGAGCGGGAACCATCCGTGTAAATGGCGACTGCGTCCGGGTGTTGGGTTGCGTGTTCGCGGAAGAGTGACCTGTATATCATGGCGCTCGTGGTAGTCTTCGGTAGGGCACAGATCTTTGCAAAACTTGATAGGGGTGAGGATCCAAGGGGGGTAGATGCTGAATGAAATGGGGATAACTGAGGGGGGGCATGTTGAAAAGATCAAGGAAAGAGCGGACCGCTTCAGTGAAGTGCCAGCTCCGTCCCTGAGGTGGTAGTTCTGAAACCGCCGTGCCCAGAAGCGAAGAAGGTAGCCTCTGTGCACGGAGGTATGTCCTCATGAGGAGAAGACCCCGTCGGAGGGCGAGAGGGAGATGATCGCATTCCACATGGAGGCTGGAGGCTGGGGAGGAGCGGAAGGCACCGGTGGCGAGGCGGAGGCCTCTATTAAGTACCGGGTCCAGGATACGGAGGCGGGCGGTGGAGGCTGAACCGTAAACTGCACTACCATAGTCCAGCTTCGACTGCACTATGGAAGTGTAAAGGCGAAGAAGAGAGCGTCGATCTGCACCCCATGTGGTGTGAGAGAGGTGATCCAGGAGAGCGAGGGGGCGTCGAAGGGATTGCTTTAGGTGCTTGAGATGGGGAACCCAATTGAGCCGTCGGTCTAGGGTCATGCCCAGAAAACGCGTGGAGGGTACCACCTCAAGAGGCCTGCCGTATAATGTGACAGAGGGTAGAGGAAGGGCTGTGGGTCTTCTTCTACTGAAGACCATACACTTGGACTTAGGGATGGAGAGGCGGAAACCCACCGACGTCGCCCACCTTTCCACCCGGTAGATGGCGAGCTGCATCTGTCGTTGAACAACAGACGGTTCTCGCCCTGCGAAGTAGATTGCAAGGTCATCCGCGTAAATGGAAGAGCGGATGGTGGGTGGAAGGCATTGTGAGACCGTGTTCATCACGACGGAGAAGCAGAGAACACTGAGGATGCTTCCCTGTGGGACCCCGTCCTCCTGCACAAAGGTGTCAGAGAGGACTGAGCCCACCCGGACTTTAAAGTCCGGGAAGAGAGGAAGCCCTGATGAAGGTCGGCATGGCTCCGACGAGGCCCAGATGTCGGAGCTGACCGAGGATCATTGCTCGACGGGTGGTGTCATAGGCCTTCTGGATGTCAAAAAAAATTGACAGTACGAACTGTCCATTGTCGAAGGCATCCTGTATGTCTCGGCTGAGAAGCAGGAGGGGATCAGTGTGGAGCGGAATTGTCTGAAGCCGGACTGGGTAGACGGGAAGGAATTGTATGTTCAAGGACGAACGATAATCGCGTGGCAACCATTTTCTCGAGGATCTTGCAGGCACAACACGTCAGGGCGATTGGTCTGTAGTTTGTGGGGTCCAGGGAATCTTTGCCGGGTTTGGGGATAGGGATGACGTGGGCCTCCTTCCACCTAGAGGGGAAGGCGCCCTCTATCCATATGCGATTGTATAGATCCAGCAGGAAAATTTGTAAGGTAGAGTGGATGTGCTGGAGCATGCCGTACGGAATACCGTCCGGACCGGGACAAGGGGATCGTCGAGAGGCCAGTGCCGCCTGTAGTTCACGCATGGTAAACAATCGGTTGTAGGTGCTGTCTATGGACGGTGGAGAGGGGCTATCGTCAGGGGCGGGTACGGAATTGGCTGTAGAGGAAGAAACGGCGGCGAAGGTAGAAGCAAGGTGGTCTGCCACCGACTTGGGTTCACATAGGAGTCCGTCGTTAGTCCGGAGGACCGGGGGTCGGGAGGGGACATGTCGCCTCTCGACACCCCGCACCTTCTTCCAGATGGTAGCCGAAGGTGTGTTGGCGGTGATGCCGGACACAAAGGCACGCCAAGAGGTTCGGCGCGCTGTCTTCATTGTGCGGCGGGCGATGGCCCTGACCCGCTGCATCTCCGTGCGATGGATGGGGAGTCGCGTCCGGTAGAAGCGCCGAGTTGCCTTCTTCTTGGCGCGCACGGCCTCCGCGCACTCCGGGGTCCACCAAGGCACCCGTCGGGCGCGGGGGTAGGCGGAGGATTGTGGTACGCTAGTGCTTGCGGCCGCTAGAACGACGGACTCGAAGTAAGCGATGCACTCGTCGATGGATGGGAAGTGGGCAGTTGTAAGGGTGGTATAGGTGTTGTCGCGGAAGCGGGCCCAATTCGCGTTGGTAGTAACCCACCTTACCGGTACCCGAACAGTCTGGTCGGGTCGATTAAGGGTGAGTTGTATGGGGAGATGGTCACTTCCATGGTCCTCTCGGAGGACTTGCCACGTGAAGTCTAGGAGGGCATCAGTTGAAACGAGGGACAGGTCTATACAGGATGGAGTGCAGGTGGTGGCATGGTAAAAAGTAGGAGAGCCATTGTTGAGGCACTCGAAGGAGAGTCGGTCATGACGGATATCAGGGTTGGGGCCATATAGGTGGTGCGTGTGTCGCCCCACAAGAGGTGGCGACTATTGAAATCGCCCAGTAGTAGGAAGGGCCTGGGAAGTTGTTCCACGACTTCCACCAGGTCGTCGCGGGAGACTTGAGCGTGGGGGAGGAGGTAGATGGAGCAGACGGTGTACTGTCTATCCAGGGAGAGCCGGATGGCAGTCACCTGTAGTGGGGACCGGATGGAGAGGTTGTAGAAGGGGACTGCGTGGTGTACGAGGATGGCAGCTCCCCTTCGAGTGCAGGTAGGAGGCGGGGTGGCGATGCAAAAATAACCAGTAGGGCAGGGCATGGGCCTGGTCCCCAGGATTAGCTCCTGGAGACAGACACACACCGGACGGGAAGTGGCAATCAAGGAGTTAAGGCCTTCATAATTCGCAAATATTCCTCGACAGTTCCAGTGGACTATTGTGGTTTTCGGGGGATCCATTACTTGATGAAGGGGGATGGGTAAAGGTGTAGGCGCTAGGAGGTTGGGGTGTGAAGGGAGATCTGGAGTTCGCGAAATTGAAGGCTGGGTCGGGGGCATGGCTGGCTACCTACCGTTCAACAGGGAAGGAATCGATCGGCCTGTCGAACCCCGCGGAGGTTGCGGGGTCGAGTCGGCCGAGCGAGACCGGAGGCGTGGATCACGGCAGGCAGAGGAACATCGTGGGCTGAGAGGGTCAGAAGTGCTGTGACGGGCTTCTATGGTCGGACCAGGAGGGGGCACGTTAGCCCCAAAAGTGGCGCCACCCCGCCTGTCCGGGGTCTCACGGCGGACTCGAGGTGGTGACAAGGGGTACCAAAAGGACTGGGCGGGTGGGAGGGAGGGCGTACTCAGGGTAGCTGACAAGGAGGGGGCCGGGGATGTTGGGGGAGTAGGTACTATGGGGGTGGAAGGAGGTGAACTAGAGTAGTCTCGTGGAGAGGTGGAGAAAATGGCACCAGGAGGCAAGGGCAGATCCATGAGACTCGTGGGCGCGGGCGCGGCCGAGCTTCCCTCGGTCACACCGTGCAGCCGCGCCAGGGCCGCATCCACTGGATCCTCGGGGGAGAGGATATTGTTCGGGCTAGGTCCCGTCGTACGGGGCGGGTCGTGGATTTCAGCCACTATTGTCAGAGTCTGTGGGGGTAAAGTGGTGGGACTTCTGCGATGGGGAGAGATGGACATAGTAGACGTGGTGGGCGGAGTGAGGATCCGAGCCGTCTTCTTGGTCCGAGGGGAAGAGGGAGAGAGACGTTGGAAGGCCGGAGGGTCTGGCGACACGCTCCGGCGTCTCCTCCTCGACGGCTTGCTCCGGGCGGCAGGTTCGGGCGTGTGCAGGGGGTACTGGGAAGGCAGGGTTTGAGGTGGATGGGACCTGGGTGTCCTGGTCCCAGACACCTGGGGGATTCGTGGCAGGTGTGGTGTGGGAAGAGGAGGAATGGTGGGGGGACAGGAAACCGTCGGGTCCTGCGAGGGTTTTCTTTGGGGGGAACAGGGAGCAGCGGCTGGGGGGGGTTTCAGCGGCAGGCCAGGGCGGCGTGCCGAGATGATAGAGCCGAGAGCAGCGGCATAGGACACCCCCGGCCTCACCTCCCGACTCCGCACCCTGTCTCGTGCCTCACGGGGGCTAAGGAAGTCCGTCACCTGTAGGCCTCGGACCTCCTTCTCGAACTTGAAGAAAAGGCATTCTCGGGATGAAGACGGGTGTGCGCCTTCACAGTTGGAGCATTTGGGTGTGTTGGGGCACCTGTCAGGGTGAGCGAGTCGTCCACAGTGGACACACAATTGATGCGGCTGTCGACAAGCGGAGCTAACGTGTCCAAACTTATTGCATTTAAAGCAACGAGTCGGGTCTGGGATGTATGGGCGAATAGAAAACTCGCATGACGCGCGGTCTCCCATACCCCATACAATGCGGCCGTGGAGGATTAGTGTATTGAAAGTAAGGAGCAGACGTGGGGTAGGGGAGGGGGTGCCTCCCTGTCGGGATGTGAAACGATAGATCTTAGTGACTCCTTGGGGTGCGAGGTCCTCCATGAGCTCGTTCACTGCGACCGACAATAGGCGGGTGGCGTAAATAGTGCCCTGACTCTGGTTCAGGCGAGGGTGTGGGGAAACGGACACCGAGCATCCAAGGACCTCAGTGACGGAGAGTAGGGTTTTCGTCTCTGCGACTGAGCGTGATTTTACGAGGAGGGAGCCATCCCTCTATGGGCGTACGTCATAGCGGCTGGAGTTGCTGTGGGTTCGGATCGCCTGGAACGTCCGTTCAGAGTTGGTCGTGAGGGACCCAGATGTAGGCCGAATCACCAGGAATTTGTGGATACTTGGAAGGGAGAGGGAGGCTGTAGAGTCGAAATGGACTGGGATATTCAACGGTCGATAGGACGGCCGTGAATGCCGGCTCCCCCGTCCGCCGCGAGGCTCTCTCCGTGGGGAGGTGGGCTGACGGCGGGTGAGGGGGGTATATGGGGAAAGCAAGAAGCAGGGTTGTGGGGGCAATTCCTCGGCGGAACTTGACTTGCCCGAAGGTGGCTGAAGTGGGCTGGGGCGAGACCCCTGCTCCAGAGAGTGTAGGTCCAAGGGCGCATAGTCGAGGGACGGACTGGGGTCGGCAACGGAAAAGGAGAGTGCAAGCGTTCCGCTTCCATAGGGGGGTCAACCCCATTAGGTTGCGGTCTTCCAGTGGTAAAGGACTCGAGGGCCTGGTTGCCCACCACCCGAGTGTTGGGAGAAGTAGTAGTCCGGGAATGAGAAGCAGTAGTCGTAAGCCGAGGGGGAGAAGTGTCCATAGCGAAACAAAAAAGAACTTCATACCCCGCGCGCATCCAGCCACCATCGACTCCAACAAGGAAAAGGCGAAGCGTGGGCACACTTGGTCCCACCGCCGATAGATGTCACGCAGGGGAGATACACCCGTACCCAGTCCCAGTGCCTGAAAGGCGGCCACTCTCATCCAACGCGCGGTGAAAAGTGGCAGGGACAGGGTTTGGGTTTGGTTGGAAAGCGACAAGGGTGCAGGGCAACCACCTCCCACACCCAAGGGCCAAGGAAAGGGTCAAAATCAAGGTCCAAAGAACGACGCCAAAAAACAGAGAGAAGCCAGAAAGAATGGGTTAAAGGAGAAAAAGAAAAAGAAACAGGAGATCAGCCGGGTCCCCAAACGGGCCCAATGGTCCACGAGGGCAGAGAAAGCCCTTACACCGAAGAAAGGTGTATTCCCACATTCGCCACAGAAGGACGCGCCCTATCGCTCCGGACAAAGCAAAGGGCAAATATATATATATATATAACTGCAATGACCACGCAGTATATAAATGAATATATATATATATAATTTTACACCAACCCGCAACGAAAAAATATAAAATTAATTATAAAACTGTTTAAAAATGCTAATTAATTTTGGCTGGTCACAACCAAGTCCTTTTCAAGGCCATAAACTAATTGAAATATCTAAAAAAGTTATAAAACTTCCGTCCTGCGGAAGAGCTAAGGTTAAAATGACTGTGGAGGCAATAAACACGGACAGAGAGATGGTAGCTGTCGTACGTCTGGCAGTTGGCAAAGGCAAACTATTGCCCAGATTTCAAACCTTCGAAATTAGAAATCTATAAGTAAAAATCAATCCTGTACATCTGGCAGCCGGTCACGACCCGAAATTGCCCTAAAATATTTTAAAATGTTAAAAATAAAGCTATCCATACTGTAGAACAACTTAATATTGGTAATGGTGTTTTCTGCCAAAATATAAAATGCCTTACACCTTATAAAATGCCTTTACTTATAGATTTCTCATTTCGAAGGTTTGAAATCTGGGCAATAGTTTGCCTTTGCCAACTGCCAGAAGTACGACAGCTACCATCTCTCTGTCCGTGTTTATGCCTTCACAGTCATTTTAACCTTAGCTCTTCCGCAGGACGGAAGTTTTATAACTTTTTTAGATATTTTGATTAGTTTATGGCTTTGAAAAGGGCTTGGGTGTGACTAGCCGAAATTAATTAGCCTTTTTAAACAGTTTTACAATTAATTTCATATTTTTTCATTGTGGGTTAGTGTAATTTTATATTTTTCACGTGTTACTTTCGTGAAATAATTTTCATATATATATATATGTGTGTGTGTGTGTGTATATATATATATATATATATATATATATATATATATATATATATGCAGTAAAATCACACAAAAACACGTGATCTTTTTAATAAGCAAACAACCACAGAAAAAGGAAAAGTAAATATGAAATCCAAGCGCTTTCGTGATATATTCACATCTTCCCTGAAGATGTGAATATATCACGAAAGCGCTTGAATTTCGTGTTTACTTTTCCTTTCCCTGTGGTTGTTTGCTTATATATATATATATATATATATATATATATATATGTATATATATATATATATATATATGCAGTAAAATCACAGAAAAACACGTGGTCTTTTAATAAGCAAACAACCACAGGGAAAGGAAAAGTAAACACGAAAGCGCTTGAATTTCCTGTTTACTTTTCCTTTCCCTGTGGTTGTTTGCTTATATATATATATATATATATATATATATATATATATATATATACAGGGTGGGCCGTAAGTTTCCATACATAGGAAAAATAAACATTTTTTTATGGACAACCATTTTTATTTATATAATATGCTCTACATGGTTGCCATTGTTTTGAAAACACATTTCAATACGTGTTCCCCACTGTTGATGAAACGCATTAGCACAGTTGACGTTATGCTTGTAATGGCGTTGGTGATACGTTCCTTTAGATGATTTATGTCTCGTATCTTTTCCTGATACACCATGGCCTTCAAGTGCCCCCAAAGATAGAAATCAAGGGGGGTGAGATCTGGGGATCTGGGAGGCCACTCCACAGGACCACGCCGACCAATCCAAGCATCCGGAAACTGCTGATCCAAATACCGACGCACGTGAAGACCATAATGAGGTGGAGCTCCATCTTGCTGGAAGTAAACTGGGAAGTTACCTTCCTCGTTTAGCAGGGATGGGAAAATCTCTTCTTGCAACATGTTAAGATACCTTTCGGCATTAAGATTTCCACTGACAAAAATTGGTCCAATAATTCTGTCACCCCATATCCCGGCCCACACCATCACTTTACCGGCACCTTGCATCTTCGTCGGACTCAGCCAGTTAGGGTTAGCATTACTCCAATAACGTATGTTTTGCCGATTAACCTCTCCATTGACGTAAAAATTTGCTTCATCAGTAAACAAGATCTTACGTCAAACGCATATTCTTAGGGTATCTGAAACATAAAAACAAACGTTTAATTTTTCCTATGTATGGAAACTTACGGCCCACCCTGTGTATATATATATATATATATATATATATATATATATATATATATATATATATATATATATATATGTCAATACTAATGGTTACCTATCCTATTGAACATTTTTAGGATATTCTTAATAGCACTGTAATATATGACGTTTCCTATTAATATTCTTTTAGCAACTGTTTATATCGTACGAAAAGCAAGAACAAGAAAAAGAAGATGGTAAGTTTAAAAAAAAGACTAAGTAAAGCGTGACAATCAGGGAACCAGAAAATTTTCTCAGACAATGAAACTCTTAAAAAGATCTCCCATCTTTCAGTATCTTTAGTGTTATATATCTTAGAGGAGTAATGATCAGCTATTGAAAATTTGGACCTATAGGCCTACCCATGTGGTCTAGGAAAAATATCATCGCCATTCTATAAAACTAACTTAACCTAACCTATGCTAACCTTGTTGGGATTAAATGCAAAAAACTTCACTTTTTTACGTGAAGGTCAAAATATGAGAATAAAAACCCACTCTAATAGACAGAGTTTATTTCCACGACAGTTTCGACGCCCACTGGCATCCTCCTCGGGTGGATACAGAAACACAAATGAAACAAAACAAGAGGGAAAAACAGTTCAGGGATCGACCGTTAAGAAATTCGCACCTAGGTTAGATTCCATTCTCTCGAGACAGGAGGGGCATTTTCATTAAGTACATTCGCACAAATTTTTTAAAAACTATCTTCCTGTTCTAAACATACAGATTCTATTATTTTTACATAATTATTACATTTATAATTAAATTTATTACATTTAATATTGCATAATTATTAATTACAGAAATTATAAATTTATTATTACATTGGTTATTACATTGTTGTTTATTATACAGAAATTATAAACCGAAAAACGAATGAAAAAAGGCGATTAGGAAATAATCCAGAGACCATTGAGAAATTCGCACCTAGGTTAGATATCGTTCTCCCGAAACCAGAAGGGCATTTTATTACAGGGTCAGCTTATAACTACATTTGTGCGAATGTACTTAATGAAAATGCCCCTCCTGTCTCGAGAGAATGGAATCTAACCTAGGTGCGAATTTCTTAACGGTCGATCCCTGAACTGTTTTTCCCTCTTGTTTTGTTTCATTTGTGTTTCTGTATCCACCCGAGGAGGATGCCAGTGGGCGTCGAAACTGTCGTGGAAATAAACTCTGTCTATTAGAGTGGGTTTTTATTCTCATACTTGTTGGGATTGTAAGAATGGAAGTTAATAATGATGATAGAATGACAGTTCATAATGTATAAATGTAAGTTAGGTTTAATAGAGAGATTTTAAAAGGTAGGAAATAGGCCTATTCTGAATTTGAACGAGAATACATGATAGGAGTCACGAAGCAAGAACATCAGGTTTCGTTTGGTTCATACTCATATTCACGTTCAGCCAATCAGGCATCGGTTTGGTATCACGTGATACCCTATTCTAATCTTGTTCAATCAGGTTCTTGAAGATAGGTTAGTTTTTATATCGTTTCAGAATTATAAAAGTAAATGATTAAATTTCAGAAACTAGGCCAATAAAGTTAGTTAACTAATACAGAATAATTACAGAATTATAAAAATTATAGAACGTATGTATTAATTCCTATCTTTTAGGTTTTAAGTTCGTAAATAATTACAGGACAGATAACATACCAAGCGAGAATGGAACCAGGAAATCTAATCAAAGAAAAAGGCAACGCAGCAGAGAAGAAGAGAGATAAAGAGTCAGAGTTAGATAGACAGAGAGAGAGAGTCAGACAGTAGGGTGTATCAATTTTAGTAAAGTCAACAATTCAAAAACTACTACTGCTCAAATGATGTCATATTATCTAGCAAACCCAGAAACGTGGCCGGACAGTTTGCCTACGGACAGTTTGCCTACGGACAGTTTGCCTACGGACAGTTTGCCTACTGGACAGTTTGCCTACGGACAGTTTGCCTACTGGACAGTTTGCCTACTGGACAGTTTGCCTACTGGACATTATGCCTATTGGACATTATGCCTATGGACACCATGCCTATGTGGTATATTTATCCTTACTTTATTTAACTTATTTAACTTATTTAACTTCAGATTCATGCAAAAGAATTAATTCAAAATTAAAATGTGTTGTTGCCCTTAATAGCATAAATGTCTGAAAATATATCAAGTAAGAAAGGGAAACAGAAGTTTTCACATAATGGATATTTGTATGTGTTTGATAAATGTAGCAAGCGCGACCCTTCGTTACTTTTTTGGCGGTGCGAGCAAAAGGGTCAGTGTATTATAAGGTGTATATATAATATGGGTACTTTTCCGTTATCTGCCCCATTGACGATTGGCTAGGTTCAGTCATGATATTTTCATTAAAACTATCAAAAATATCACAACTTAACCTAACCAATCGTCACTGCCCGGTTAGGTCAACTGTATTGACGATTGGTTAGGTTAAGTCGTGATATTTTCGTTAGTTTTAACGAAAATATCACGACTTAACCTAACCAATCGTCAAGGGGGCAGATAACGGAAAAGTACCCATATTATATATACACACCTTATAATACACTGACTCTTTTGCTCGCACCGCCAAAAAAGTAACGAAGGGTCGCGCTTGCTACATTTATCAAACACATACAAATATCCATTATGTGAAAACTTCTGTTTCCCTTCTTACTTGATATATTTTCAGACATTTATGGTATTAAGGGCAACAACACATTTTAATTTTGAATTAATTCTTTTGCATGAATCTGAAGTTAAATAAGTTAAATAAGTTAAATAAGTTAAATAAGGTAAGGATAAATATACCACATAGGCATGGTGTCCATAGGCATAATGTCCAGTAGGCAAACTGTCCAGTAGGCAAACTGTCCGTAGGCAAACTGTCCGTAGGCAAACTGTCCGTAGGCAAATTGTCCGGAGGCAAACTGTCCTAGCGCCACTTAGAAATATCTTTAGTGTTGTTTAAAAAAGCCATTTACCTACTTATATTTGACCATAAAGGTTTGAAATATAACCTAAATATGACTGTAGCATCGTATATCAATGTGCCATTGATATGTGTGGTCAACTTTGGTTATTTTTGGTGTGTAGTATGGTTTCTAAGTTTCACATAGTCACAATTGCTGGAATTTTGAGTGTGAATGCATGTGTTTTCCCTCCTTTTTGACAATTTTGATTACTTCGTAATGTAAATATTGTGTAATTCAAATTATTCGAAATGTTATGTGTGACCCAAACTTTCTGTATATTTTGATATGAGAGATATATGAAATTGTCATTACTTTGAATAATTAAGTCTTGTACCTATAACAACACAACCTTTTATCTGAGCTTAGAGGAAGATATTAAGAATTTCAATTAACTTAATTTTATGTAATCATAATCATTAGGCCTATCCAAATTTCAATGACATTTCTTTTGTTCACAGTTCCACAGGATGAGTCAGAAAGAAATCAGAACCCGAAGCAAATCAAGTTGTCACCTAAGTCATTTAGAGGGGACTGGGAGGGAACTTCCCCCTGCTGAGCCGCCCACAGGCAGAGATCTGCTGAGGTATGGTTTGTTGAGGAGAGAGCTGAGTGAGGGAGACAGGAGGAATTACCCAGTTAATGACCTGATTAACAACGGCATTGTTCCAGGGCTACTGGCTCAGTGGAGAAAGGCCAACGCTCTATTCACAGGACCTGTAATCAACACTGAGGTCAGGATCAGAGCTAAAGTGAAGGCACTGTGGGATGAGGCAGTGAAGGTGTCCATTGGCAATGTGAAGCTAGAGGTCAAAGATGGGTTCATGATGAAACAGGACAAATTGGTGGACATCCTGACCTGTCACTGTGTGATCACGAGCTGCAGTGAGCTTGAGTGCAAACCTGTCTGCAACAGTGAGGTTCACATTGACTGCAGCTGCAGGAGCGAGCAGAAGATACTAGTGCAGGAGCTTGCCTTCATTAAAGGTCAGAGACAAAAGGAGGGCAGTGTGGGGGCACACCAGATGGGTATAGCTGATCACCCTGAGACCAGGAGACAGGAAGCAGTGCTGCAGAGACAGGAGCAGAGAAGGAAGGCCGAGGAAAAGAGGAGGAGGAAGGCAGAGGAGTCAGCCAAGAAAGAAGAGGAGTTGAGGGAGGAGGCACTGCTGCAGATGCAGTTGGAGGAGGCACTGCTGCAGATGCAGTTGGAGGAGACTGGAGATATACTGGAGGAGGCAGGGAGGAGAGAGGAGGACGAAGACTTCATACCAGAGGCTGCGACAGCTCCTTCCTTGCCTGTGGCTAAGAAGAAGAAATACAACACTGAAGATATCACCAACATAGCTCTGGCTAGCTTGAGACATCACACTGGGCTGAGAGAGACTGCAGAGATTGCCACTGCTGCCTGGATTGATGCTGGTCTTATCACAGAGTTTGACACAGCACTGGTGATTGACCACAAGGTGAAGAGAGCTGAGGATAGACTGACTAAGGAGCTGGTCAAGAAGTTTGATGAAGAGATTAGTGAAAATGGCATCACCTGTATCTTCTTTGATGGGAAAAGAGATGATACCAAAGTGATGATGGAAGCGGAGGGCAGTGACAGGCAGTTTCCTGACCTCATTAAGGAAGAACACTACACAGTGTGCAATGAACCAGGTGGGAAATATTTGTGGCATTTTGTACCAGAGGAAGCTGCAGAGGAGAAAAGTCATGCTGAGATCATTGCTGATCATCTGGTGAACTGGCTGAGAGAGGAGTGACTTGCACACTGGGGAGCTGAGTCTCAGACACCTCGTGACTGCACTGGATGGCAAGACATTGAGCAACAAGAAGTTGTCTGGGCCGCTAGGGAAGATGTTAGACACTGCCACTGAGCTGGAGATCAACCCAAACTTCACGAAGATCACTGTTGGTCCTACTTTACCCCATCTCAGTCAGGAGGTAGTCAAGGACCTCATCACAGACCAATCATATGGCTAGAGAATCATCACTGCCATCAGATCAGGAGAGGTACCTCAGAGTCTAGCTCTCGTGGAGATTGGGCCAGTCTGTCACAGTAGGTGGGTCACCACGGCTCTGAAGTTCTGCAGATTGTGGATTTCCAAACATGGGCTGAAGGGTAGGAACCTGAAGCATCTGAGGATAATTGTGGAATACATAGTGGGAGTCTACATGCCAAACTGGTTCAACATCAAGCTAAATCATAGCTGGGTGGAGGGTCCCAGGCATGTACTGTACCAGCTGGAGCTGCTCAGAAGTCAGAAGAAGGTGATAGGAATAGTGATGCCTACAGTGAAGAGATCAGCCTGGTATGCACACTCTGAGGCTGTGCTCCAGGCCATGCTGTGCAGTGAGGTGGAGGAGGAGAGGAGGGAGGCAGTGAAGAGGATACTGGAAATCAGAGGGGAAGATGAGGACAAACAGAGAGGAGACTGCAGTGTCAGACCCAGGAAGACTCTTGACATCAACCCAGATGCCACCAATCTCTCGGAGCTTATTGACTGGAACTCTGGCGTGACTGAGCCCTTCTGACCTGCTCCCTCACCACTGCTGCAATGAAGGAGTTTCTGGATAGACCAGTAGAAGTTCCTGCATGGCCCCCACACACACTGTCAGTAGAGAGGTGTGTAATGATGACAACTGAAGCAGCACAACATGTTTACTCACAAGAGAGGAGGGAGGCGTACATCACTGGCCAGGTGGCCAGTAGGGAGCTCATGTCCAGGAACAAGAGCAAGGCAGACATGGCATCCTTGGCAAAGTTCAAGAAACCTATCTATATTTCTAAGTTTTAATATTGAAATACAATCAAAATGTCTTTAATTGTATGTAATGTATGTAAAATGTAGTTATATACAATAAAAAAATACTTGCAAAAATTGCTGATTTTTCGTAAACTTCAACTTCAAATATAAGTAGCTAGGATGGTCAAATCTTGATTTTAAAGCCATATTTCGATTTAGCACATAAAAATGCATCATTTGGTCACTAGTAGTCTGAAAATCTAAAGATTTCACTTTGCTCCCTAAAATTGACACACCCTACTGCTTCAGGGAGCGTTAGTTAAGATAGAGTCGTAGTAGTGGTAGTAGTAGTAGTAGTAGTAGTAGAATTGTTCCCTTTGTAATAAATGTGCTGTAGTAGGAAGCGTGGTCGGGTCTGGTTCTCAGATGATACTCCATTTGTAGAGGAGGGAAGATTGAAGGGATCTCTCAGGAGCCAAAACCTCCGAATAGATGTTTTCAATTTTAGGGACGTTACTTGGGTTTATAGTGTAGGAATGTTAGTACCTTTTAATTAAATCGCGGAATATCGAACTTAACTAGCTAGATAAAGTTTTATAGTTTTATATAGAATAGTGATGTTTCCTTTGCAATAAATGTAATAGGAGGTGGTGGCAGGGTCTGGTTTCATCGCACTGCGAGTTCTCAGATGATGGGAAGCTTGACGAGTTCTCCTGGAAGTCAAAACCTGCGAATAGCCATATCAAATTTTGCAATAAAAATAAATAAATTTCGCAAATGAAAATTATGCATATTCTGCATTACACCAGTATAAAAATGAAAAAGATTCCAAATCTGGTATCAGTGTTTTGCTATCACATCAGATTTTCTCACAAAATCAAACATAAAACTGCCTGATTTTATGCGCATGATATAAACATAATATTAGATGAAACATTTAGAAACAAATTAAAAACTTTCAGCTTCACACCAAAAGAACTTTATTTATTTAAATCTGAGTAAAAGAACAGTAATACAATAAAATTCACAGAAAGGATCATTTTAGATTACTCTGCATTTCTTCAGCTATATGCGTCAAAATTGGGCGAATTTCTTCTTTTTAGATGTCTTTTTGAAATTTTGTTCGGAAACATCTCTCTTCAAACACCAAAGTAGTATAGGCGCAAAATGGGAGAGTGCAATTACAATGTTGCAAAATAGGATAATGTTGCAAAGTGGGGTTATGCAAGAAGGAGGGTGGGGGTATCCCCCAGGTTGCATGAAGGGGGAGGGGTTATGCAACAAGGGGTTGGGGGAACCCCCAAGTTGCATGAAGGGGGAGCTTTGGGGGAGAATATGGGAAGGCCTCACCCACCAAAGGGGTATACCTAACCTAAGATAGAGAAAGGAGAAGGAAAATCTTTGGGGGAGAGTGTGGGATGGTCTCACCCCCCCAAAGGGGGTATCCTAACCTAAGAAGGTAAACCTTAACCTAAGAAGGAGAGAGAGAGACCATCCTCCGCCTGGCACCAGCCAGACGCATAATGCGAACCCAGGGTACCAACATCTGTTATATAGAAGGTCGGGGGTTGCCAGATAGCGCCATTTATTTACATATGGAGGGGTTGCCAGAGATCACTATTTTAATTATTTATTTATTAAACGTAAGAGAAAGATGCTCTCAATGCTTAGAGGGGGTTGCCAGTTATTGAATTTATTTATTTAAATATGGAACGGTTACCGGTTATTGAATTTATTTATATATAGAGGGTTGCCAGAGAGCACTATTTATTTCAATTATTTATTTATTAAAACTCGTCGTGTAGATCCATAACATCTGAGAAAAAAAATAAATACGAGATAAAATCCTATAACAGACATTGAATGAAAATAAATGAGAGAAAATAAATATAAAAGCAAAAATAATATTACACACTTTAAACGTTATATATATATATATATAATTATATATGTATATATATATATATATATATATATATATATATATTATATATATATATATATATATTAAAATACTAACTAAATTTGTTCAAAAGAAAAACGTACTATTTTGCAACACGAATAAAATGAATGAAAAATTTTAGTGATGGATTCCATACCTTGTTTCGGATTCCATGTTAAACTGTAGGTCTAACGTGGTTCAAAAACAGGAATATACATTGCTACTTGACAGCTTGTACTTTAGGACGGCTTCGTTTAACATATAAATATACATGTTAGTACAGTGTTTCACTCTAAAACCAAACTGATTGTCATAAGTCTAGTCACCAATAATACAGTGAATATCTTTCTAAACCCTTCATTTAATTTGTGCCCCATTCTCTCTCCCTTCATCCATACCACAGAGGATTTCTCATGGGGATGTGTGTGGTGGGTATGTGTGCACGAGGGAGACGGAGAGAGATAGAGGAGAGAGAGTGAGAGCGAAAATTATACGAGTGTAAAAAATGCTCTGGATGAATTGGTTCCCAATTAACCCACCCCTAATATCTTCAGTTTAACTATAGAGTAGATTAAGCCTAGCCTTGTACGGGTCAGCCTAGAGATTCCGGAAATGGTCCAGAGCGGGCAGAGTAAATTGAGGTCCACAGTAGGATTCCTCACCAAATTAGGTTAGGGTAATTTACCTTAGCCTTTGTTAAGCTATGAGTTGATGTTAGGTCTTAGACCACAATGTAGGCCTAATTTTTCTGACCCAGCTTATACTATGTCCCCAAACTGGGTTCAAAAACACAACTGATAACTTACTGAGTGTTATTAGACAGTCCCTCTTCTCTTTGCTCAATTTTTGAGAGCGTACTTGCTGTTGGGGATCTTTTTCCGTTTTTTAGCCTCCTCCTCTCCCTGTTCCGTCTTGCTCCCCCATTGCATCTTGTCCGTTCTTCCCGCTGCTTTTTGCACCAGCGTCCCTTCGGTCTTTTTCGGTTGGTTGATCGGCAATGTATGTCTATTACCGAGCACGCTCTATCACACAGTATATAAATACTAATGTGGAGAATAACTCTGGTGAGCAACCAATTGGTTTCATCCACCCAGTTATTGACATAAAAGGAGTTTAATAATTGTTAGATTAACTACCTACCTACTCAGTGGGCCATTTTCGTTACCTCCCAACTACCCACATGTATCAGTTTTCCATATACTGGAGGCCCCGGGAGATAAAAATCTTGGTGTCATTGTCACCAATTTTTAGGTCTGAGTGTAGACTAGTTAACTATTTGACTGTAAGTGCCTGTTAATCTGATTAACAGTGACTATCCTCACCTTCTCATGGAGAAGATGTAGCATTTAATTAGAAGAGAAAAATAAACATCCATAGGATGAAACTGTTCATGGTCTTTACCATAAGAAAAGGAAAAGTGAAAGTTAGAAGATGAAATTACAATTCCCCAGCATCTATTTTTTGCTGTAAAACTAGTCGCGCCTTTAACGCTGTTTGTCGCTGAGGTCTTGTGTCTGTCAATGTTGTAGTAGGAAGTGTTACCGCTCCTACTGTCAAGGGGATAGTTACTGGAAGTTCAATGTCTCCAGTTGTTACTGTCGGTGGAGAGGGCTCTCCAAAATCCATTGTTTTGGGTCCAGACTCTAGGGGGTACAAAAGAGAAATGTCTCTCGTTGTGTCACCCGATGAAGTCCTTAATTTGACAACTCTTGTTACCCAATCTGCCCCTGATCTGAGTTCTAAAACTCTAGCCAGAGGCCAGTATTGTCTTGGAGTACTGTCATGTATGAGAACAAGGTCCCCTACCTTAATTGTGTCAGACCAATCCTTCTTAGTCATTTGTTTATGTCTCTCCCTTAGACCCATCAAGTATTCAGTTTTCCACTGTTTAATGAAATGAGCTTTAACTCTAGTTAAGTGTTGTAGCTTAGTCTGGAGTTCATCATGTTGTTGAGTCGTCCAGTTTGGGTCTTCTGAAGAATCTATAGTGTTGTCCGGCAGGAGACTAACTTGTTCTCCCCGAATCAAATGATTTGGAGTTAATGGTTCCGGGTCATTAATGTTGTCACTCGCATAAGTGTATCTGTTTTTTACCAATTGCTTTCTTCAAGCAATTCTTTACTGTTTGTATATTCCTCTCCCAGTTAGAACCATACCAAGGAGAGGCAACTGGAATATACTTCCACTTTGTGTGAATTTTGTACATATAATTAATGACTTCATTGCTTAACAAGTCGTTAATGACCTGTTCACCAGCCTTAAAACATGTAGCATTATCAGTCCAAACTCTCTTGGGTACTGAATGTCGTGCACAGAATCTCTTAAAGACAGCAACAAAAGATTCTGCTGTAAGGTCCTCCACAACATCCAGATAAACAGCTCGTGAGGCAGCACATGTAAACAGTACAATGTACATTTTTTGTTCAGTGTCAACCACCCCTACAGTCAATGCCTACAGTCTCAAAGGGTCTGTTGAGAGTAACTCTCTCCTCTGGCAAAGCAGGAGGATTTGGTTTCCTATAGGGCCTAGCATGAATACGCCTACATGTGACACACTCATTCAGAACTGTTTTAACAGTGATCCTTCCCTTGGGTATCCAATAAGTTTTTCTTAGTGCAGTTAGTGTCTGTGGTACCCCCATATGATGTACATCATTGTGTGTTTGTCTGATGATTAATGTCAGATAGCTAAATCTAGGTAAAAGGATTGGATGTTTGCTTTTGTAAGACAGTTTTGATTTGTGTAATTTCCCTTTACACCTTAGAAGACCTTCCTCATCTCTGAACAAGTTTACATCCACAACTACTGATGGTACAGGCTCTTTTGTTTGTTTCCCATTAGTCAAGAATTCTAACTCTTTATTGTACTCCTTTTGTTGTGCATGCCCTATCCAGTACTTGGTTGCAACTTCTGTTTAATTGTGATTGTTCTTATTTAGCTGTTTGTTTATTGTAGTTAAACAGTTGTGAGCAAATCTCAAACAGTAGGCTGTGACCCTGACAAGTTTGCTGAAATCAGAATAATGTTCATAATTAGTGATTGGTTCAACCTTTTCATTCGAAAAGGTTAAATTTAATGTCAAGTTAACTTGTTCCACAGGCCATTGTTCCGTATTACAGAGCCACTTAGGTCCCATGAACCAAGTTTTGTTTGACTTCAACAACTTGTAGGATAAACCTCTGGTCAGAAAGTCTGCTGGATTTTGTTTAGTTGGAACATAGTGAAAGTTGACTTGTAGGCTTTCATTAGCTTTAGCTATTTCTTTTAGCCCGTTTCTTACACAGATGTTCTTACTATTAATGCTATCATTCCGTATCCAGGCAAGACAAATCTAACTGTCGAGCCAGATGTGGATATCAGTTATGTTCACATCATGGTAAGCATCCTTAAGCAATGAAATGGTTTTAATGGCTAATGCAGCAGCCAATAAGTCCAATTGAGGTATGGTTCGGGTAGGTTTGAGAGGTGCAACTTTCCATCTTGCATAAATTAGATGACTTTCTGTAGGACTTACAAGGTACGCACAGCACCCATAAGCCTGTGTGCTTGCATCAGCAAACACATGAAGTCTCTGGGGTTTATCCCTAAACCTACAGCACCTTTGTATTTTAATGTTCTGCACTTTTGTTAAATAAGCAGCTAACTTCTTCCAAGATTTTTGATCTTCAGTTGTTATTGGCTCATCCTACCCAACATTTGTCCTCCAAACTTCTTGGAGGAGAATCTTTGATTTTATTGATGAAGGCAGGAATAGACCCATGCGATCAAAAATTTTTGAAGCGTCTGATAATATTTGTCTTTTAGTGTTAGCTTCCTCATCAAGTTTAAAACCTTTAGTGCAGATTGAATCATGATTGTTAGAAGTTGCATCCAAGTACCAGTTCATACCTAAAGTTTTACCTCTGTCTGATGGTTCAGTAAGACCATTATTATCCTTTAAAATCTTTTTGTTTAAATCCTCATCATTTGAAATCCACTCTAAGTTCAAAGTTACCTTGTTGCATAATGATTTGAGTGTTCATAGACCTCAGATAATTCAGATTTTGTTGATGGTGAGCCTATTAGATTGTCTACATAAAAATGTTCCTTGAGGAAGTTTAGTGTTAAAGAGTTATTAAACTGGTTCAAATGGTGTCTAATTGTCAATGCTAATAGGCTAGGTTAGCAATTGGCTCCAAACAACACAACATTGAATCTCTAGGTTATGAACCTTTTATTCAAATCAAATGGATCCCTGAACCATAAGAACCTAAGATGGTTCTTGTCATATTCATTTTTAAGATTTATTCTCAAAAATGCCTTTGAAATGTCACTTTGTAAGGCATATTTATCTAACCTGAACGTGAGTAAGATCTTCACAAGGTCAGAAATGAGATTAGGACCCTCAATCAGGCAATCATTCAAACTGTGTTTATCACTGTCTTTGAGGCTACAGTTATATACTACTCTGAGTTTTGTTGTTGGGACATCTTGTCGATAAACCCCCCTGTGGGTTAAATAATGACAACCATCTTTTTTAAAAGGGTTATTTGTTACTTCTCCAATGAAGCCTTTCTGTAGCTGTTCTTTGAAGATATCACTGTACATTTGAATTCTATTATCTTGTTTGAGCTTTTTCATTACTTTATATAAATGTCCTTTAGCTACTTTCAGATTATCTCTTAAAGTTGGACAATTTACTTTCCAAAGTAACTCAACAAAATAACTTGTTTTTGCACTGAATGGTGTCTTCAAATCTTTCTACCATTAACTGATCTTCTGAAGTTTGATTTGTGTCATATATACCCACAGATTCTAGCAACCATAAAGTTTGAATTGCCTCATCCAGAGTTTCATTTGATAGTGATGAATTAATGTTCTCAGCTGTTATAATATTATTCAAAGTGTTGCTATTCTTACAGGTGTTATGTAGGACTAAGTTGAGGCACATAGTATTTGTTAGTCATGAACTATTTTGGTTTAGGTCTAGGTTGTATCTGGACAGGTCACCCAAAGGGGCTATCCCTGATGCTGTCTGATAAGCTATACCATTACCTATCTTCATTATGCCCCTATGAAGATGAATATAATCTGCCCCATTAACATTTCAATGTTAGTTAGTGTGTTGTTTGTGATATGTCTATCAGCTATATTGTACTGTTTCCTCAAATGATTGATGGTTTGTTCTAGTTTGGGTACAACCAGTTTGTTTTGTCCTACTTTTGGAATAATGACTGTTTTAATTTTTTCTAATTCATTTTCTACATGTAATTCCAGGTCAATTGTCTTATAGCTATTTTTGTTTGAGTTATCCTTAACAAAGGATGTGATATTGAGTTCTTGTTCATTCGGGTTTGGTGTCAAACCCAATTTATTAACTATATTTTGCGAAACAAATGTTTGTTGAGAACAAGAGTCTATAAGACATCTCACTGGAGTGGTGCTACCCTCACCATTCACTAAGTCCAAAGTAATAGTTGGTAAAAGAACCTCAGTGTTTTTTGTTACGTTGTTTGAACAAACAGAATGTCCCATGAAAGTGGCATTTTCTTGATTATCTTTGTTTGGAGGAGGTATCTTTAGAGTTTGAGTATTGTTGTTTGGACACTTCAGTGAATCACACATTGATGAGACATGTCGTGAACTTTTACAAAACTTACAATTGAATCTTAACTTAGATTTACAGTCTTTCTTATAATGTCCCTGGCCAGTACACTTTTTACATAGGTTCAACTGTTCACATCTTCTAGATCTTGAGTTAAAGTCTGAATATTTACCACACCCAGTACTACTGTGTTCATCACTTGCACAAAATTTACAATGTGGTGTGTAAGTTGAGGCAGCAGTTACATTAAATTTCTGTAATGTAGGTGTTCGTGTGTTACAGTTGGTCACATTTGATTCTACAGTATCAAGTTTTGTCTGTTTGTCTGTAGCTAGTTGGTCTCTGGGGACAGTCTTTGGTTTATCCATAGTCTGGGTCTTATTTTGTGTTGAACTATTTCTCAATTTGAAATTAGTTAGGATAGTTGGAAAGTGTTTTCTGATGTTTTCAAGATTAGGATAATTTTCTTCCGTCTTTTGAACTAAAACATCTTTAAGGAGATTAAGGGGGCAGCTTAATGAAGTTTTCAAAATCGTTAATAAAATTGATAACGTAAATTTTGACAAACTGTTCATTTTCGATAACAGCAATACTCGTAATAACGGATTTAAGTTGCGTGGCAGACGTTTCATTATTAATATCGCTAAAACTTTTTTACGTTTAAAGTAATTGATAAATGGAATAATCTTCCCGCGTCAGTCGTGAACTCTACCAGCGTTAATGTATTTAAGAACCGTTTAGATATGCATTTTAAAAATATTAACGTTGTTTAAAATAAAAAAAACAATTAGCAACAGGAGCTCTGAGGGTGGTGGTCGAGGATGAGTCTGTTGACGATTAATGCCAGCTTGTGACATGCCAGCGTGTGATATGCTAGCAATAAAATTATTATTAAAAAAAAAATTAGACTAACACGAACGTAGATGTAGCTTGTAGCGTAAACTAACCCACTTTTTGTTAGACTCCGACTTTTTTTTCTTTTCTTATCCTCTCTTCACTTGCATGTCTAGTTTGCATGGTATAACAGTGTTTGAGTTAAGACTGTGTTTGCATGGTTTGTAAGCGTTCTTATTTTATTTCTTTTCATCTTTCACCCTTTTCCTATTCTCTTTGACTATTTTTCCGACTTGTCAGCAGTGGCCTGCGGATGATGATAGGTTTTGTTACTTATTAACCCCTTATTCTCCTCTTTTAACTCCCTACTCTTTCCTTTCTCTCGGGCTAACCTTTGAGTGGATCTTAGGGTCTTTGTTAGCCTTAGCTTCTGTAGATCTGTAGATCCTCCACAACAGCAGCAGCTTCTCGTTCTGTAGAGGATGGCATAATATTCAAGTTGGTGTGCACCGCCACCCCCAGCCCAGCCCTGACTAGAAATCGGTACGTAGTCAGGGTTGACCCTAGATCTATGTATAGCAATGATGTTGAACACGGACAACCGCGCGTAGTTGAACGTATTGTGGAGTTTGCCCTTCAGAACCGCGACGACCGTAAAGTCAGGACGAGGCTGTCCTTCGGGTTCGTGTCAGATGACGGGGATGGAGATGATTTTTGGGTAGTAATACCATTCAGACGCATGTCAGCAAAAGATATAGAATATATATTTGGCCTTATAATGCAGACCTCTCAAAGTAGTATAGCCTTCAATATGGACAACTTCACGGTAGAGAGTGATCGTGTGTTCCGTGTTGCGGGTCATACTGCCACACCTTATACTCTTAACTTCAATTCTCAGGCTATTTACAGACGGCATATAAACGCCGATCGTGGTTGCGGCTTTATAGCATTATTCTTGGCCCGTATGTTTACTGTACTAAATACACGGGGGCAAAAATTTTGGTTGCCTACGGTTGTGCAGCGTGCCCGTAAAATAGCTTCAGATTGCAAGCTAAAGTTTGAGTAATATGGGTTCTGAAGAGCTGAGAAGGGTAGAGAAGGAAATGAATGTTCGTATAGTTGTATTTGGAATGGATGCTCGTCGTAAGAATGTGTATGTTTTTAAAAGCAGTGTGAGAGATCGTACAATACTTCTACTTATTTTAAGATTGTCAGGTTCAACGTATCTCCCCATCCGTAATATAAGGGCTCTTTGCGCGAGTTATGATAAAAGTCGAAAATATGGAAGACATCATGATTTGTGTAAGGGATGTCTCGAGTTTGCGGATGATATAGTGAAACATTGTAAGTATTGCCACATGGTATTTGCGGAGTGTTAAAGCTCCAAATGTGAAAGCCATGTAATTCAAGCTGAGAAGAGGGACTGTGATGTCTGCAGACGCACATTTTTCAATAATAACTGTTTTGAGCTCCATAAGTCAATTGGCACGTGCAGGAAAATGAGAATCTGTGAATGTGGTATGTTTCATATGATGGATAAATGGAGGAATTTCAAGCATAAATGTGATGAAATTCACTGTTCTACATGCCATGAGAAATATAAGGCAGATGGTGTAAAGCATGTATGTTATATGAAAGATGCTAAGCCTAAAAATAGACATTGTATAACTGTGTACTACGATATAGAAACATATACCGTTGCTGAAACCAAAGTTATCCCACATCTACTTGTAAGCCAGACTATCTACGATGAGTGCATGGAGATCGAGTGTGATGAGTGTCACAAATGTGGTAAATGGACAAACGTTTTTAAAACGATTGCACACGACAGTCCCATGAAACCCTTTGTGTCCTATATTGTTATTTTAGCGGACAAGTTAAAAAAAATGACTGTATATTCTTGCCCATAACGGGGCCAAATTTGACTCACAGTTCCTTTATAAGGAGCTGCTTGAACACGAGTCATCTGAGATATTTACAGGCGATCTCTTGAAAAGTGGAAACAAACTTATACAGATGCAAATAAGAGGTTTTTGTACAATTTAAAGACACTTTATTATTCACACCTTGTAAATTAGCCAAGCTACCCAAGGTAATGGGCGAGCCGCCGAAGTTTCAAAAGGATATTTCCCTTACACATTCCTCACTAGCGAAACTTTAAATTACGTAGGATTACCTGCACCCAAACATTACTTTACCTATGAATGTATGAGTCCAGGTGAACGTGAAGATTTTGACCGCTACTACAACAGTTTCAATGAATCTAATCCTTAAAATATAGCAGATGAATGTGAGCGTTATTGAGTGAATGATGTGCGCGTGCTTAGAGTATGTTTCGAGGCCTTTAGAAGGATGTACATAGACCGTTTCAAATGCGATCCGTTAAGTCGCAATTCCGATCGCCTCATTGTGCTTTACGGTGTTCAAGAACAATTTCATGCCTAAAGACACCTTAGCCTCATTCACAGAAACAACCCTCACAGTTATGGGCACAAAGCTATTTACTGGTTCATACATATACAGCTGCAGACAGGTGTATACATGAAGCATGTTCGCAACACGGGGGAAGTACCCATTAAGGATACTGGTCGTGTTTTTTGGGTCGATGGTCTAAGCGAAAACCGTGCAACTGGTGAAAAACTGTGTACTCCTTGTACGGCTGTTGGTGGCACGGATGCCCCCGTCCTGAGTGCGGGATCGTAGGAGATATCCAAGGTAGATCTCCTGCCGACAGTCTTGCATGGACCCGTACCCGCGATCAGCTTATAGGCACCCAGTTCACTCACAAGATCTTGTGGGAGCATGAGTATGATGCACGGATGGAAACAGATGGACAGTACCGTGAATAGAGAAACACGATCAAGCGTTCACTGGTTCTGGATCCTCTCAAATGCGGTGATAGCTTGTTCGGAGGGCGTACAAATTCCTTCAAGCTATATTTTCCCCGTACGGAGGGCGTGAAACTCCATTACTACGACTTCTGTTCTTTATACCCCTACTTGATGAAGAACAATCCGTACCCCGTAGGGTGCACCTGAAAAACTGGTAGGACCAGCCCTGCCCACCATCGAAGAGTTCTCAGCAAATTTGAACAAGAACTATTTCGGTCTTTCTTTCATAGATGTGCAACCCCCTCGAGATTTATGGATGCCGATCTTACCCGTCGTTATAGATTACAAGCTTATGTTTCCCCTGTGCGTGAAGTGCGCAAAGGAGAACAATGGGCTTGTAATCACACAGCCAACCTGCTTAAGATCAGAGGCGTATATACAAGCCCTGAGATGTCCCTAGCCTTTCGCCATGGCTACAGCATATTGAAGATGTATGAGGTGTGGATGTTACAGAAGCTTCCCAACCTTTTCACGCCATATATAAACACTTTTTTGAAGGATAAGGTAGAAGCATTAGGATATCCGCGAGGAGTTGATACCGAAGATGAAAAAACGGCTTATATTCAGCGTACTCGTGACCGGGAAGGGACACAACTTGACCTTCCCCAAATTGTAAAAAACCCAGGCAAGCGGTTTAGTACAAAGTTGTGTCTAAAGAGTCTTTGAGAAAAAATTGCACAGAATACTGGGAAGGGGAACTTTCACCAAGCCCAAAGTTATAACGAGGTGTACGATTATGCTAATGCTCCTGATAAAGAGGTGATGGGGATCGTGAATGTAGGTAATACATACATAGTAAAGTACAATATTACCGAATTGGCCACAGACACATCGTATGTTACAAACATACCTGTAGCCAGCTTCACAACGGCATACTCACGCATCAAACTTTGGGGTCTCTTGCATTCTCTTCGGCGGAGGGTTCTGTACGCTGACACAGATCGTGTGATATTCACAGCGAGGGAGGGAGGGTGAGTACATTCCTCGGAGAGTTGACTGATGAGATCAAGGATAAGTATGGAGACATCGCATACGCCGACTCTTTTGTCTCAACAGGTCCAAAAACTTGTGGGGTACGGGGGAGGGTGGAGGAGGATATGAAATATATCGTGAAGGCTTCGGGTATCACGTTTAACTAGGCGAACGGACGGGTCGTTGACTTTGACTCGTTGAAGAATCTAGTTTGCTTGGAAGATAAGGACGATCAACCGCCCCAACTGACTGTAGGGACCCACACTTTTCGGGCGCAGATGCTGGGGTGTGTGAAGGAACTTAGTGGTATAAAGGTATGCCGTAACATCCCTATAAGAAACGTTACCAGGTGCCTGATTCCTATGATACCATACCCTTTGAATACCATAATCGTTGATTGTTATATACATATATATATATATATATATATGTCTATTTACTTGTTAACGATATGTTTATTTTGTTTATTACATGTACAGTATTTGTATATATACACCTTGAATAATTCGATGATATGTTTATGAAATAAATCGTGTTTCAATCAGCGTTTCATTTTATCCTTTGTGTGTGTGTGTGTGTGTGTGTGTGCGTATGTACAGGAAAAGTCCTAAGCTCCGCCCCCTGTATGATCGATCAATGAAAGACTCCCTATCCCTCCCTCCTTGATACTTTTAAAGCAACATTCATCCGTGCGAAACTTGAGGACCAAGAGGTTCAAATACTCTACCGCTATTCTGGCGATAGCATTGCAGGATTTCGTGGTACAAACGATGTATTGAACTATGTTGTAGGACTAAACTTCATAAAAGCTTACATATACCGTGAAGTGGAAGAAACAACACTTTCAGAAGAGAAGCAACGGTTATGGTTAGTGAGTCTTGTTGATGAGTGGTATGACAAGCGGTATTATGTCATGTTGCATCATACCGAGTACTCGTACCCTGCGGCTGAAAATGTAAATCTTGTCACAATGGAGAATCTGAAGTATTTTTACCACTAAATTAATATATATTATGACGAGGTTTGCAGTGAGGTTGTGGCTAAAGGCTTACTTGAGTTTTTAACAGAAGTTAGAGACGAGTATCGCCTGCTAAGCAAACAGGAGAAATATGGGCATATGTTTGTCTCAAATAGTGTGCCGGAGTGTGAATAAAATATGTTTTGTTCGTAAAAATCCCCCTGAACGAAAATGTCTGATGCGCATTCTGGGGAGTGAGAGTGATAAAACATTAAAACCGATATTACTTCATCTATCGCAGATGGAAAAATTCTCAAAACACCTACCCAGTATAATGGGAAACAGATATTCACATGATTCTTTCACGTTGAAACAAAACCGTACAAGATTCATCAACTTATGGTGTGACTCACTCCTCCACACCTCCAGTCGAGCCGATCCGCCCACCTTTGGCTCATAGTCATCTCAGAGTTTGAACCGACTAGACGTACACTTCTCACAATAGAATACGATAGAGCTTCCTTTGAACAGCATTCTCAATGCCGTGTACGATGTGTCCGTGATGAAGTCATTGCGCGTGTTCAGGCGTAAAACCGGTGCCATTAACTATGTTTGTGTACAAGTCGTTTCAAGTACAAACTCTAGTAAACGGAATATTGTTTATTTAAGTGTTGAGGAGATGAATAGTCTTCGTGATAGTTGAGAAGTGGAGGGAGGATCGTTTTAAAATATTTGCAGGTGTAGGTCCAAGAAGAGAACAGATTAGTGATACCCCCTCATATGCCATTGTTTTTACGTTGTGTATAAACAGCGAGCAGCCATGCATTGATATAAGCTGATGTGGAAGAATGCGTCTGATAATAACCTTCTTGTCCCCACGCGAAACCGATTCATCCTCGACAGAATGTTTGAAATCTTCGGTTTCCGCAAGCCGAAGCCTATTTTAGACGCGCGTGTTACCGATATGCCTTATTTTGATACGGTTCTTGAATACGCATACACAGCTCTGCTCGACGGGTTTACCGAGTGTAGGACTGAACAAGGCGAGAATGGTCTGGAACGATGCTTATTTAAAAGGTTTAGACTCTTCGAAATATCATGAACATTGGTACAAAGTACTTGAGTGGTACAGGGCTGAGCTCACCTACACCGTTCACCCTGAAGAATTGTTTCTTTATATAATGAGCAGCTGTCGTTGCGACTTAGAAGATTATTTCAACTGCCGCTATGCATTGTGAAGATGAGTTCACGACTGAAAAGCTCGGATCGGTAAGAATAAACCCTCGATTGTAAAGGAGTGTTTATAAACTTGAAGTTAATAATGATGATGTCGCTAACGATGCCCTCCTTGTGCGTGCTTTTGATTATATTTTGTCCGTATTTAAAGATAACTCGCCACCCGAATGTAAAGTGGGCACAAAAATAATATTGAACGATATGAAGGCCCTTCACTTCGTGTATATACATCCCTATAACTTGAGCGGTGAAATAATTTAAATCGTATTTATTGTGTAGTGCAAAGCAAAAATGACGTAACTGTAGACTCGATCACATGTGAGTTTAGTATTTTAGTTAAACGCAGTAGAACATAAAGTGTATGTATTTTAATGTTTATATATTATTTTTTAATTATATATATATATCGATAATGGTTATGAGTGATTGTTATTAATAAATGCTTAGGCCAAGGTCACCAGATCTTTTAGATCAAAGAATGTTATTAATTAAGTTATTAATTAGGTTGATTGATAGAATGAGTTTTCTTCCTTTACTACACAAAATAAATGACTTAAGATTGAGAGAGAAATATGTTGTTTACAGTTGCAATAATGTGTACACTTGAAATAATGCTTTCAATGTATAATAATGGCTTGACATTTAATAACGCGCTAGGTAATGATTAGTCTTTATATAAAATTAGGTAAATGACACCGGGCCTAAGTGGGGCCTGCACAAATGGTGTTTACATGGCGAATGTTCTGATGTCACTGAATGTTTTCGGAGGGAGAGATGAAGAAGCTGCGTCCAGGTCCTTGTAACGAAGTTGAGAGGTGATGCCTTATTCCCGCTCTGTGACGTCATCTTAGTCATGCTTGTGTGACGTCATCTTAGTTATGTTTGTGATGACGGAAGTATCGCTAATTGTGTTGATGGAATATTGCTAAGGTGTTTGCAAACGTCTCTGCCACTTAAGTTGGTCACTACATATATATTTTTCGTTCAACTTGTGTATTTCTTATACTCTATTATTTTTTCTGATATATATATATATATATATATTCTTCGTTTAAACTGTGTATTTCTTATACTATTATTATTTTTATGGTATATATATATATATATATATATATATATATATATATATATATATATATATATTCCTCGTTTATATTGTGTATAAAATAAACTATTTTGATTGTATAGTTATTTTCTATATATTTCATAAAATTAATTCCAATAATTCCTCTAAATAAACAGAATGATATAATGGTGTTTTAATTAATTCTTTTGGTTGTATATATATATATAATATATATATATATATATATATATATACTATATTATTTAAATAAATATATATATACAAATATATATATACAAAATGGTTGGGTACGGCTTCCAAGCCGACTGGCGGCTTAAGACAACTGGCGGATTTCTAGGCCAACTGTCAAGAATATCTGCTTTAATTAAATAAATAGGGCAATCTGGCAACTCAAAAATAATAATGAGCACCTGAAAGCCATTTAAGCCTTCTTAGCCAGATTTAGCCTTCGAAGCCAACTGGCAAATTAGGATCATCTAAGCCAAGTGCAAAGACCAAGAGCTTTATTATGCGTCTGGCGGAGCCAGGTGAAGAATGGTCTCTCTCTCTCTCTCTCTCTCCTCTCTCTCTCTCTCTCTCCTTTAGGTTAGGTTGATTCCCCCTAGCTTGTGGCAGCTGGGGGGAATACACCTTGTTTTTTTTCTTTTGTTTTGGCACCCTGGGGGGGGGGGTTGAAACAAGGGGGAAAGGGAAGGGAAAGGGAAGGGTTCTTGCAACAAGGGGGAAAGGCGGAGGGGTCTTGTAACAAGGAGGAAGGGGAGGAGGTTTGCAACATTTGCAACATTGCAATTGCCTTTTCCCATTTTTTCGCCCATACTACTCACCAACAGCAGTCAGACATCATATTGATATTCCATCTTTTTTTATATCTTTTTTTCATGTTCTATATCTTGATGGAACCTTTCACATTGCTCTTCACTAACTGTTCCAAGGTTCTCAGGGAAGTACTCCAAGTGGCTCTAAAGGAAATGCACATTTACACATGCATGTTGCAACCAAGTTTTTAATAGCACTTCAACATGTGGCTATGGTTTCCTAGAAAAATTTAAAAATTTTCTGTGACATCGAACCCGCTTTCTCCACAATTGACAGTGAATCAAGAAAGTTGTCATCTCATTAGTTTCTGTATTTGAGGCCATCGAACACCTCAGCTTTTATTTTCTCTTCACTTACAGAAAAGAATTGGTCAGAAATGTATTTGAAACAGTTGCCATCTCTATCCAAAGCCTTTACAAATTGCTTCATTAGCCCCAGTTTAATGTGTAACAACACTTTTGCAGGTGTCACAAGAGGTTTGTTGGTAACATTTTTGCTGCCTGGTGTTAAGTTAGTTCTTTGGGGCAAATCCTTCTTTTTCCAATGATCAGCTTTGTTCTGTTGTCCCACTCACATATAAAGCAAGACATCTTTGTATATCCAGATTGCTGGGCAAGAAGCATGGATATCGCCTTCAAATCTCTTCGAATGATCCAGTTATGATCACTATATTTTATTTTATCTAGAAGGAATTCCATGTTGTCATAATTTTCTTTCAGATGGACAGTGGCCAATGGGGATGGATGCCAGTTGATTGCCATTATGCAGCAAAACAGCTTTTAGACTTGACTTTGAATTGTCAATGAAGAATCTCCACTCTTTCGGATCATAGTCTGTGACCATAGTATTCATAAAACCATGTATGTCAGTACAGAATAATAGAGAAACATCCACAGAGAAGAATTGAACACATTCTTGTTCTCTGCTTATGTGCCAGGAATATGAAGTTCCAGCAGCCAGTAAATTTCTTTCACTCAGCCTGGATCCTAAGAGTTGGGCAGCATCTTTCGGTTGATCAAGATCTCGTAGTCATACAAGATCACTCAGTTCTGCCTGAGTTAATAACTGTGGGTCTTTAGAACTCTTATCATCAATTCCAAAGTCACCGTGATCGTTAAGTTCTGTATCAGATTCAGAAACTTCAAGATCTTTGGGGTATGTAGGAATGGGAACATCATCACTGTATGGAACAGGACGGATGGCAGATGGCAATGATGGATACACAATGGATGATTTATTCTTAGAGCTGAATCCCTTGATATTACACAAACAGAAATAACAGTCTTGGTATGATCTTTGAACTCACGCCATACCACAGATATACCAAACGGTAAGGACTTCCCTTTGCCTTGAACCCATTGCTTCAAATTCTCCACACATGATCGGCATACACTATGCGGAGCCCATGACTTATCCTGATAACCAAGCTTTACACCGAAATAAGCGAGATATGATTTTCTAACAAATTCTCTGATATTCTGCCTTTGCTTTACTGATTGGAAATTACCACATATACAACAAAACAAATCTGGGTGGTTCTTGAAAGAACGGGATTAGACATTGTTGATGAAGTGAATCTGTGAATCTATGAAGTGAATTCGTGAATGCGTGAAGTAAATCCGTGAGTCTGAAGTGAATTCTTGAATACGTGAAGTAAACCCGTGAATCCGTGACTTTGCACAATTATAGAATCTGAAACAGGAAATAAAAAATTAATAAAAAACAAAAGTTATTGTTTTAGTAGGCAAGAAATAAGGTTTTCTACTTCATAGAATGAGGTATATTTGAGCTTATATATACATATTGGTCCAAATAATAATTGCCTAATTCTGGAGAACAGTGATGTGATGGATAAAAACAATCGTTTTCTGTAATCTTATAGGGTAGGACTAATTATAATACAAAACGTTTTCAAACAGCAATTTATTTGTATACTGGTTTTATTATTCCCCTTAATGCTTGGGGAATTCTTAAATCGTAGTTCTGGCCAGATAAGGGAAACCTCTGCACCAGTGTTCCTTTATGCTTGTTTAAAAATTTTCTCCTACACTTAGCTCTTCCCCCACTTTAGAGAGATTCCTGACCGTTTTGTGCCTCACATAGCATGATCAACCATTGAGCAACTCATTTTTTATTACTTGTCTCATAAACACCTCTAAGTGAGAGAGACTTGAATTCGCCGTAGTGGCAACAACGGGTGATCATCCATGAAACAGTTTCATTCTCCATATGGGACAAGTACATGAGAATAGATACAGGAACCCTCCACTGATATTTCTCGTCGGAAGGAGACTTTCTCTGCTCTCGTGGTAGCACAACACTCCGAAGTATGAACAACTCAATATATCACTTGCCGCATAAACACCTTCAATGGCAGGAGACTCAAGTTCAGTACTCGCGATATTCAAAGAGTTGGCAGACATGACAGACATTCAAAGAGTTGGCACACATGACAGACATCCAATTACAGAAAACACGGTCAGAAACTCGCCTACCTTGTTAATAGACTAGATAAATGTTTTATGGAAATGCACAATATTATCTGGGTAATCAGACGCAATATATGATAAATCTTCGGTGCGGAGGCTTTGGCAGGCTACGGAAAAATGATGCAGCAACGGATTTCTGTTTTATGCAGGAAGGAGGGGTCAAGGGCGAACGCCATCAAAAACGCCTCCCAAAGAAGGAAAAGGAGAGAGTCGAAATCAAGATCTCTAAAACTCTTAAAACCTATACCATTTTTGTTTTAAATTTTTAAAAGAATGTGCAGTGCGTAAGATGCATGTATGTGCAGTGAGGAATAGAGGAACAAGAGTGCGTTTAAGAGCATGCTGGACTGCTCATATGGTAGATGAGACACGGAAAAAAATCAGGTAAAGAGGACAGTAACAGGAGAAACGGGAGTTCCAGCACTCCCTGTCTCCTGCCTAACGTCCCTCCGGGAGTACTTCCCTGGTCGATTGGTGTCTACAATCTCCTCCTATAATGATTTCTTGTACATAATAAATAAAAAATCTCTTACAAAATGCATGGCGTAGATTAGATTAGTAGTTCAGTAATCATGCTATCCTTTATTTTCCGCTGTCATCTAATGCGTAACAGGTACATGAGATAAATGTACGCATGATGTGAATGAGCTCTGACACCATTCTTTTCATTATATTTTATCCTACTTTCCTATAAATTTCCTTTCAGCACTATTTACTGTCAGCGCTCTTTACTGTCAGCACTGGCTGCTAGCGGAGGAGAGAGAGAGCCTTGTCTGTTCTATACTTTACTATTACTACTATTCCTGTGTGAAAGCTTTACACAGCATGGTAAGCATGGCATACGTTTTCAGTGTTCTTTTTTTCATTGCTATTTCTGACCTTTTTACTTCCTTTTTGGGCTAGCCTAGGGTGGATCTTAGGGTCTTTGTTAGCCTATAACTCTGGAACTGTACGCTTCCTCCTTTTAGGGGGACATATAGTACCAGACTTTCGACACTTTCATCCCTTTTTCTGTTCAGCTTCCTAAAACAAAGGTTGATCTGTATTCTCAATCTTTCATCTCCCGAACAGGTCAACTCTGGAACAACCCTCCTCAATGTATGACCCTCTCTATGATCTCCACTCTTTCAAACGGAGTGTCTCTCGAAAGAAGTGGACCTTGATTTCGGCTCTCTTCCTCAATTTCTAGTGGAGAGGTGGTCGTTTTTGTGCCCAAAGTGGGCAACAGGTCACTCGCCCACGTTGGGCTTCCATCATGAAAAGGAAAAACTAAGGCTCTCTGCAAGTGACCGGTTGCCCAAGTTATATATATATATATATATATATATATATATATATATATATATATATATATATATATATATATCCCCGCAAGGGGGTTCTAAGCTCGTGCTCTTGAGTGCTCTTTGTGCTCGTTTGTACGTGCTTGTTCCTGGAGGTTTCACGTGCGCCCTCCCGGCCCTAGCACCCAAGGATGGTGGGGCTCGACCCTGCAGTCCTTGTCATCCTTGGTCTTTTTCCACTTCGACTGTCCCCTCCACCCTTTCTTTTTCCTCTGTCTTTCCTCTCACTTTTTCTTTGTTTTTCCGCTGAGATATGCCCTTTAAATAGAGGCGAATCGGTTCTTCCTGAACTAAAAAAAAAAATATATATATATATATATATATGTTAATCCCTCTGTCTATGGCCCTGGGTTGGTTCGAAGTCGACGGGGGTTCTGGTTAGGAGGCAGCAACGGATCTGTTACTTGCAGTAGTTTCTTCTATACTACTCTCCGAGTTCTTCTTTAGTGGCTCGGAGGATTCTGAGAGGCTTATTAAATTCTTTGAGGTTTCTCCCCGATTCTTCTTGTAACTTATCGGGAGATTCTAATGACTAAGTTTTCTGAAGAGAGCACGGCTCGAAGGAGAAGATAAAGACTTTTTCTTACTGTGTTTTACTCCTAAACTGTTACAGGTAATGCTCAGCCTCGTAGTTGGAATCAGAACAAACATGGAAGAAATTGGTGGGGTTTATATACCCCGATTCTACTAACATCATCATTATTAAATGTTGAAGTGGCTGCATTATTTTTGTACAATATTTGAAAATAAAGTAAATCTTTTAGCTGTGGTAAGGTTTAAACCAATAAACAAGATATTTGAAGATGAAGCCATATTTTCATCTTAAATTGCGTATTTTCAGATCTTATGTTATCATGATCTGCCAAGTTAACTAAAAGTGGAAATTGAACTATGCATCTTTACACTAAAATATGCATATGAGTAAAAATTAAAGGTTTAAGATTTACAATTAAATGCTTAGGCAAGACATGACTTCATCTTTTATAACGAAGAAAGAATGTATACAAAACATGACATGGCAAAAGTTACTCAGGATTCATTATTAAGCTAAATCTAAAAAAATGATTATGAGATTTTAAAAAACAACAGGTCATCAATTATTTGGCAAAGTAGAAAGCACATCAAAATTTATTCCAACGAAAATAATAATAAAAAAAATAACAACAGTATCGCCGATTCTACATTCCTTATGGCGACATAATGTCGGGTCGGACATTGAGTACATTGTAATTTTGGTCTACTGTAACTATGATTAAATTACCAATTCATTTATTACCGTTAACTACAATTCCATTAAAGTACATTGACTACGTCATTTAGTACATTACATCATTAAGTACAGTTTCATTAAAGTACATTACATTATATTAAATTAAAGTATTACAGTTAATTATAATTAAACAGTTACTATAACTTTGTTTTGTTACAGTGTTTCATATTAATAGACAATTAAGATGTTTAGAAATATAATACAAAGTACATGGGCACATACGGTATGGATGAATATTGAATAATAATATTTATACTACATAACATATAAATAATGACTTCTATAGAGTGTACAGTTTTTATTATGATGTTAAAGAATTTTCATACATTGAATACTAGAGATATGATGAAGGGAAATTAATGACGGGAAAATGTGACGTCATAGTTATTGAATTTGTACGTATAGTACAAATCATTATTAGGAAGATTTACAAGAACGAATTAGAGACAAAGAGTGGGTATTAATGACTAAGAAGTACAACTACGGGTTCCAATCCTGTTATATGCAATGTGTATGCATAATCTAGGGTCGAGGGTGAGATGCAAGACAACCATAATTAATTATAATAAATTTTATAACAAATGAAAAATGGAAAATGGATACGACTAAACTATAGAAATGGTAGATCGTAGGGTTGTGACACGAACGAAACTAGAAAGCTACAAATAAAATTTTTATCCAAACTCGCGTTAAGCGATTTTGGTTCTTATGTAAAAATGAATATTGATTATTCATTGTTCATTTTTACATATATATATATATATATGCACCTCGGTGGTGTAGTGGTTATCGTCGCTGATTACGAATCCATCGGCCCCGGGATCGAGACTCGGTGACGGCAGGCGGCGCGCAGCAAAACCCAGCTGTTCATCCTTCCACAGAGTAAAGAAATTGGTTGGTAGATAAATGGTAGCCTAGTGGTTAAAACGCTGGGCTGTTGGTGAGGCGTGGTTCGGATGGATTCCACGTTAAATTGTAGGTTTAAGGTGGAGTGACAAGCTTGACCTTCGTCAGAACGAACAATTCGGGCGGAAAAAAACAAGGTTAACCATGGTGATATATATATATATATATATATATATATATATATATATATATATACACAGGGTGGTCCAAAAGTCCCCATCTTTTTTGCTGAAATGATAGTATTTTAGGATAAAAATGTAGTAACATAATTAGATGTACCTATATTTATTTATCAAGCTTCGGTCTAAGATTCGACGTGGGTACCATCAGTGTCTATGCAAATCTCAAATCTGTCCACTGCAGTGCGGAACACATTCTCAAACATCTCTGGGATTACTTTAGCAACTGCAACGACAAGGCGGGTTTGCAGATCCTGCAGGTCTGTAACTCTGGTTTTGAAAACCCGACTTTATAAAGCACCACGCAAAAAGGCTAATGATGTTAACTCCGGAGATCGTGCTGCCCAGGGCCTGTTTCCACCACGTCCAATCCACCGATTTAGTAAGAGCTCAGTAAGGTACGCCCGAACGATGTTTGCATAGTGACATGGAGCTCCATCTTGTTAAAGGACAACAGTGTCGGGAATGCTATCTGAACAAAGCTGGGGTTCAAGAAATTGCTGAAGCATGTCAAGATAAATTGGCCCAGTTCCCGTAGCTTCTGCAAAGAAGAAAAGGTCCGTAAATCTTCGATCTTGTCATACCCAACCACATATTAAATTTAGGAGAATATCTCTCCCCTTCGTAGAACTCGGTTGGTTTTTCACAAGCTCAGATAAGGCAATTATGTCGATCAGTACCGCAACTGGGTGTTTGTGCGCCCGTGGCAGTGGGTCAGGAAGACGAGGGATATAAAATTTATTATATATAGTATATAATTGAAGAAATTTTTTGGAAAAAAATGTTTTTATTAAGAAATGAGATATTCTCTACAATCTTTCATATAAAATAAAATCTAGAAATTAAGAAAATTAAGAAATATAGAAAACGCTCTTTCAAATGGTTAAATTTAGTACCATAAAGTTACAAAATAATTTGAAGCTATTTCATAATCGTTTTCCACTCATATTTGTAACTACTAAAAACAAAAAAAAGGGTTCTGTATATTGACGTGTTTATACCCAATTCAGTTTTGAAAACATGAAGAGAACTTCTGGCGGTAATAAAACTATTTTTAGCCCTATCAATTAAGGAAAAAAAAGTAGAAAAAATGCTGAGAAACTTTGAAAAACACATCTTTTATAATAAAACGTGAAAAGGCTGACTATAATCACTGATAAAATTTGGAAATAATCATATTAAATATATTAATTTTATGTTTTTGTCGCGTAATCAACTAATATTCTTTACGTAGAATAAAACGCGCGGCAAATAACAAGATGCCAGAATATCCACTAAATATTTATATAAATTTTAAATACAATCAAAACATTATTACTAGTCAATTGAAATGTATTCATAATTTCAAAATTTATTATATTAAAGTTTTAAACAATTTATGCAATAAAGATCAAATGAAAATATATTTCTCTGAAGCAATAATTTTTTACGCGGGAAAACAGCTGAATAATTTTTTTTTTTCAAGACATTAATCTCTTTATATATTTATCAAAACATAAAAAATAATAGATATAATTATAATTTAGATAACTTAAGCCTTATTAAATTAATGATTTAAAGAGGGGAAATTTTACGTAGGATTTTCCCTCCTAAAAAATTGGCGGGTATCGCCAGACGCTGCCTTCTGTGGGCAAAAAGATTATATCGCCAAAAAGAAGCGGAGGCAAAATGCAGCAACTCAATCGCCTATCAAATGAAACGTTTTACGTGACAGTTTTAAAAAACTATTACAACCAAGAAAAGAATAATTTTTATTATTTTAAACTCTAGTTCATATGTAAGTATCAAAATTGATTTTTTTACAACACATACCATATTTAGTTTGTTCTTTTGCTCTCTTTTTTATTTTTAAAAATATACTATTTTTCTTTTTTCCAAATCCCCACCGCCACCTTCAATCTTCTTATTTCTTGTTTTTAATAAAAACAGTACAGATCCTAATTTTTGCCTTTATTATTCCTCTTTCTTTTCTTTGAAAAACTTTCATGAACCTAATTCATCATACTTTCTACAGCAGATATTGGAAATCGATAACAAATAAACTCGTCACACATTTCGGCCTAAAATAACGCCATAATATACAAACCAAAGCTATTTCTATACTGCTTCCTAGCATAACGTAGTTTTCTATGATATAACATTGGTAAATGTTTGGCATGATTATTGATTAATAACTAAATACCAATCTAAACACCTGCCCAAGCAACATTTACATCAACATTTACATCCCACCAGATAGTTCACCCTCAGGTGCCAGCCAATTACAATCCACAGTTACACAATCTGGCCTCTCTCACTAATATCATCTTAGGAAGAGACTTCAACGCTAAAGACATTAGTTGGTACCTGCACAACTAAAGCAATACCAGAGGCGCCAACATAGACACAACTAAACAGCCTCTTCGTTCTTAACAACACAGAAGAACATACACACATACCACATCAAGCAAGATACTCAAACTCCTTCCCAGAAATAACGTTCTCTTCTCCCTCACTAGCAACACATACACACTGGAGAACAGAAAAACAACTGTCATCAGACCACCTGCCCATCATCATTACAACACGTTCTACACTCTGCCCCAATAGCCTTAGGCACACTTACCGAAATTACAAGAAAGCTGATTGGGAACAGTTCAAAATACAGACTGTGGAACACTTCACCACATTATACAGCACACACATCATAAACATCAATACAACTCTCAAGACATTCAATCAGATCATCAATAATGCAAACAAATACATACCCAAGGACAACATTAAGAAATACAAACCAAACAGCAGATACGACAGTTCAACACAGAAATAAACAAACTTAAAGAAAAACAAACAGAAACATTTATGGAATTCATAACAACACTAAACCACTCCACAGATATATCCAAGCAATACAAGACTATAAACAGCATTACCGACTCTAACAGCGGCATTCACACGTCACACGCGGCTATCTATCGCAGCCAAAATAATATCCCAACATATACACAACAAGTTAACATTCTAGTTAATCAATACGCAAAGATAAGTCACTTAAACAGAGACAACAACCAGAAACACGCAGACAGACAAACAGCCAGACACAAGAAAACCTACAGACTCGACACGACGACCATTACACCCTTCAATACAGACCAGACCACTAGCTCTCACAAACATCGGCACATATTCATACCAACACTGTATTATTTCTGACATATAGAAACAAGGTAAAATTATTACACTACTCAAACCAAACAAAAATCCAACAGAACCAGCTTCCTATAGACCCTTTACTTTACTATGCACACCTTCCAAAGTAACAGAAAGACTAATCTTACAAATCACCAACCCACACATACCACTATCGTCTGCTCAACATGGATTCAGAACTCACCACTCAACCACGACATTACTCACTAATCTCACGCAGCATATCATGGATGGCATCAACTCCAGACGACCAGCTCAACGTACTCTATTAGCAACAATAGACATTAGTAAAGCATTTGATGCTATCCCACACTTCCCTCTTATAAAAAAAATACTCAACACAAACATGCACAATAACACCAAAAGTTGGCTGAGCAACTATCTTTCAGGAAGATACTCACATGTCACATTTAATGGCAAGTCATCCAAAAACAAGCTTTTTCCGAACGGGGTCCCTCAAGGCTCTGTTCTCTCACCAACACTGTTCAACTTATACATGCATGACATTCCAACACCCATAGATAACAAGCTTATCTTATCATCATATGCAGATGACATCACTCTAACATCCACCCACAACAACATCGACACCGCTACAAATAACCTACAAACATACATAACCAGCATACAAGACCAGCATACAAGACTGGCTCACACACAATAGACTCAAACTAGCGCCCACAAAATCAACCATCACCTTGCTAACAAGCAACACAAAAGAACACCAGGAAACTCCACAGATTACACTAAACAACATCAACATTTCACACACTCACAAGACCAAAATACTTGGGGTCACATACAACACATCATTATCTTTTGCAAACCACATTCAGGACATTAAAAACAAATATACGTAAGAATTAACACACTTAGGGTAGTAACAGGCACAAACTTTGGACACCAGCAGGAAACAACATCACTCATATACAAACAATATATTCACTCAGTTATGGACTATGGTAGCCCATGATGGGCACCCTTTATCTCAAACATACACATAAACACCTTACAGACAATACAAAACAACGCACTTTGTATCATTACCGGATGTACTAAAACAACACGAATAGAACACCTGCACACAGAAATAAAAATACTGAAAGTTAGGGAACATTTAGACATGAGGGGAACACAATTCATGGCAGCAGCGACAACTAACCCACAACACCCTTGCCACTACATGTACAATCATGCACCAACACCTCGCACCATTAAGGTAACACTAGAGAGACATAACCAAATACTCCATTCCATACCACGCCCCACAGACATCACACAGTACAGAAAACACATACACACATACCTAGCCCACAAAGCACTGACACGACTCGGTCCGAATGCGGTCCTAGGTGCGAAGCCGCCACCCATTGACAGTTCAGAGCTCAGCCTGAGCAGATCGGATCGAGTTAACTTAGCACGATTCCGATGTGGACATCACCTCAACTTACAGACATATAAACAGAGCGTAGATAACTCCACAGACGACACCTGCCCCCTGTGTCAGGACACACCACAAACAATTGAACACATTATGACAGACTGTACTGCACCAGCACAACAACGAACACAACACAACATCACTAGTGCGCTGAACCTCTGGTCCACTCCGGAGAGGGCGATCGGTTACTGGCGTGCCGCCGGCTTGCTCGATCAGGGTGGGCTGATCGGCTAACCAACAACTTCAACATTTTTGGATGAAAGCTCGCTAAATGTTAGCGTTTTTGACTAATTTTGTCGGTACGATAGATGTATAACACATTTCACTAGTAGACTAAAAAGCCTATAACTCCAAACAATAACAAACCGCAGTACGGCCGAAATCTCTAGTAGTATGACCTCAAAATGTTCGAGTGTATATGCAATGTCCATCAATTGTTGCAAAGTGCCAGCCCCCTTCCCCTTTGTTGGAAGGTGCCAACCTCCCCCATGGTGTCAGTACTAAAAAAAAGGGTATGCAAGCAAGGGGGAGTGGTTTATCCCTTAACCTGCCATCCAAACCTAACCTAAGAGAGAGGAGGAGAGGAGGAGAGAGGTGAGAGAGCATCCTTCGCCTGGAAACCCAGGCGCATAATGATCGCTCCTGACATCACAGCTGGCTATCGGTGGCTTGTTTGAAAGGAGTTTATATATATATATATATATATATATTAATAACTTTTGAGATACCACATTGCTCTATCTATTTAATTAGTGTATATATTAACCTTTTAAAGACCGAGATTTTTTGTAGGGTTATTATGAATGCGGGTGTCTATAACGTTACCAATTTGTAGCGGTCGTCCTTTTATGATTAATGTAGATATTCTTGCAGGCATGTCGCTTCACTTAATGAGCACGCTTGACCTCACAGCTGGCGTAGAAGTCTTAATTCGCCAGTTGGCTTAGAAGGCGTTTAGAAAGGAGTGTATATATATATATATATATATATATATATTAGGGTGTTTCATAAATTAAAAGTTTGGAAAAATTTTAATCCACATGGATCCCCTTGTTCCATTTGCTGAGGAGACTGATAAACCGAAGTATTAATTCAATAGTTTAAAGTTTACGGGTCCCCAGTTTGATGCTCTGGCAGATCATAAACGGAAAAAATTAAACAAAAATCTGTCAATGAATTTTTATTCAACAAACGAGTACCATTTCACTACACATTTTCACAAAGATACAAAAAACATAACCACTTCTTGCGAATCATTTGTCCATGAAATCCTTCTTGGTTTTATTCGGGTATTTCGCCCTATGCTGCATCACAGTTTTGAGCAAATACTGCATCTGCTCTTCGTTCTTCGTCAGAGAACAGTTGAACTCTTTGGTGAGCGCGATGGCTCTTTCGGCCCGATCGTTGACGACAGAGATTTTGTTAACAGTTGCCGCTGCTTGCTTGAAGCCCTCTACTTCAGTCCACTCGGCAACTGGCTTTTTCAAGAATTCTGTGTCCAAGTCGAATGCATGGAAGAAAGCCATCGTCTTTCCTGTCACGAACTCCGCCAGGTGTTTCGAGGCAAGATTCCTGACGTTCTTCCCTTGGGGTCGCTTGAGTTCCTTTTTCGATGCGGGCTTACCCAAACTGACGACCATCTGAGCCTTTTCTTCATCTGCCACATCTGCGTCGAAGAACGCCATGGCAATAAGAGTCTCAGAGATGTACCATAGGTGTCGAGACATGGCTTCTTGCGCAGCGTTAACACACGAATATCCCGACATGGCAAAGGCTTCCGCGTCACGCAGAAATTCCAGATCAACTGCGGCAGCCTTGCTTGAGGTTGCAGCACGAGTCCAACCTCGGATGTAGACGAGGGACACGAAGAGACCTACGGCTGTCAGAGCTTCCAACTCGTGACTCGACATCTTGAACTGCTTCTTCAGTAGAATTACTTTCAAGGAGTAGATGGCTATCGCCATCCATCGAGCGTGATGGTAAGCGTCAGGGGCTCTGAGAGGGAAATCCACCACTTTTGCTTCTCCCAGGAAGATGAGAACCAACTGTAGCAGTTCCTTGTAGTCATCGCGCTGATGCGACGTGCTCACCATCCCTCTCACCAGCAGGACTGACTTCTCCCTCAGTTCCCTCATAGAGTCATTGACTTGAGCAAAATCGTACGGCCGCACGTCCAACCGGTCGATGAACTTCCATTGTGCCTGAAACCTCTTGAAAACGGGTATATCGGGGCCACTTGAAGGGCCGTATGCACGCTTGAAGACGGAGCTGAGGATGACTTCATAGATGTGATGCCGACAGGGGAAGTACATGAGTTCTCTGCCAAGACCTTTCTCAATCAGGACGCAGGCCCCGATATGAATCCCGGTGTTCGACGCTGTCGTGTCGAAAGACAGTCCCCGCACGCGCTCTTCCATCCTGTGTTCCTTGACCAAATCCAAGCAAACTCGCGCTATCTTCTCGCCGGTTCCGGACGTCACCTTAGGAACGCCGAGCAACTTCTCCTTGCCGTCGCCAGAGACGAGGACGGCGATCCGGTCAACGCTCTCCTTCCATTGCTCATTGTCAGGTAGGAGCTTACCGTCCCAATGCAAGACAAGAGGCTGACCAGGACAAACTTCGTCGGATTGATAACTTTCAGCAGCCACCTTCCTGAGAGCCTTGCGTGTGCGGTACATGGTACTGGCAGAAATGGACAGTTCATCCAAGTCAAAACCTAGTGAGATCAGATTCCTGCGTCGCTTCTTGGTATTTCCCTTGGAGGAGGATGGAAAAACTTCCACGGTTGGGTCAACGACATCTGAGTCAGTCTCTGACGAAGTTGAAATCACTAAAGCCCCCGTATCTTCTGCAGCTCCTTGTTCCTTCCTGGCCTTCTCCTGTTCTTCCTTAATCTTGTCCAGCCTCTTCCTTTTCCTAATCTCCTTATAGTGAAGCTTCATGTCAACAGGGCCCATGCTGCAGGAATTTGGATCTTCACGCTGCATGTCGAGAAAGTGGATGTCCTCCTGATTCTTCATCATTTCCTTAGCCTGTGAATGAGCAATGTCCATGATCTCCTTCGCTATTGCCTCCTTGAACATCGCCTCCTTCACTCGGAAGGACTCTGCTTTATGTGACTTGTGCTTCACAAGCCGGTCGTATTCCTTGAGAAGGGATTCCATCTTCCTCAAGGCCGAATCTCGACGCATCATGGGGATTCTCGCTCTCTCCCAAAATATGAGAGAGGCATCCAGGCACAGGTTCAGGCACTTAGTACGTCCAAATTTTTGCTCCTTTTGGTGGTAAAAGTACTTTTTGAGTACTTGCAACTGAGTTGGAAGGCCACTTGATGTGATGTTCGCATCCGTCTGGCCAATAAGAAACACTTCTGTTTTCGCTCTGGTAGACACCTGGAAAAGAAAACAAACTAAATAATTCCACAGAAATAATTTCACATCGTAATTAATTTCATTAATTAAATAAAGAAAAGCAGTAACTGGGACTCGAACCAGTGTCATAGCCGTTTGGCGGCATCGCTCAAGTCGGCGTACACAGCACGCTATCCACTACACCATCTAGGGAGTGGATAGCGTGCTGTGTACGCCGACTTGAGCGATGCCGCCAAACGGCTATGACACTGGTTCGAGTCCCAGTTACTGCTTTTCATTTATAAAACTGATACGTGTACACTACGTTCTCTTTGACAATTCATTAATTAAATAAATTTCAATACCGCAGTAAAATTACATTAATTAGTATCATAAATAATTACCAGCTTAGTTGTCCAATATGCAACAGACTAATTAATTTCATGTAATATTAATAATAAATATCACTACCACAGTAAAATGACAGAAATTAAATAATAATAAATTTCAATACCACAATAAAATGAGATAATTAGTAGCATATATAATTACCTCCATAGTTGTCCAATAGGCTATACAACACGAACCGCTCAAGTGACGAAGAAAACCGTCTTCACTGCAGGCAGGCGAGAAATGAACTGACAAAAAGTCGTCAAAGTTGGGGACCTCTAAATGCAGCGCGATCTGGTTCAAACTTGCACAAACGTGTTTTCTTGTTCTTTAGAATATGGAGAAACGTGTGGATTAAAACTCCAAGCTCATTTTTATTTTACCCTATAGGTATGAAACACCCTAATAATATATATATATATAATATATATATATATATATATATATATATGTGTGTATATATATATATAGATATATCTTAATAACTTTTGAGGTGCCAGATTTCATTATTTATTTAATTAGTGTACATATTAACGGAGAATGTTCTCGAGAGCATCAGCTAACTTAGAAGTCTTAATCCGTCAGTTGGCTTAAACAGCCATTTGGTTTAGAACGCTTATATATATATATATATATATATATATAATATATATACAGGGGTTGGACAAAATAATATGAACACCTTGATAAATGGCGGTTTTTATTCTTAATATGGAGTTGGTCCTCCTTTAGCGGCAATAACAGCTGCAATGCGTCGGGGAATTGATTCATACAGCTTTTGGACAGTGGCTAGAGGAATCCTGAGCCATTCTTCGAGCAAACCCTGCTCCAGTTCCTCCAAAGATGCCGGCGGTGGGAATCGGCTTCTGACCTGCTGCTCCAACTGACACCACAGATGCTCGATAATGTTAAGATCCGGGGATTGTGGAGGCCAATCCAAGCGTTCTACTTCACTAACATGCTCTTCAAACCAGTTTTTAACGACCCCAGCGGTGTGGATTGGTGCATTATCATCCTGGAAGACAGCGCCGCCATTGGGAAACAGCGTTTGGACAATGGGATGGACCTGGTCAGCCAATATTGACAGATAGACCTGGGCGTTAACCCTACCATGCAGTACTACAGCTGGGCCAAGAGTATTCCACGATATTGCTGCCCAAACCATCACAGATCCCCCTCCATGCTTAACGGTTGGAGTCAGGCAGTCGGGGTCATAAGCATCTTTAGGCTGTGTCCAGACGTAAACTCGACCGGAACATGGAAAAAGCGTAAAGGAGGATTCGTCGGAGTAGACTACATTCTTCCACCGGTCCATTGACCAATTCTTATGGTCATTACACCATTTTCTGCGCCGCTCAATGTTGATGTGCGAAAGGAAGGGTTTGGCAATTGCAGCCCTCCCATGGTATCCAGCTCCATGGAGCTCGCGACGTACAGTTCTGGTCGATACCGGGCTTGCAAGATGCTGGTTAAGCTCTGCAGTCACTTTTGGAGCTGTGGTCTTATGGTTGTTTGTCACAATGCGCTTTAGCACCCGGCGGTCTCGATCACACAGCTTCTTCTTGCGTCCACTATTGCATTTGTCGGTGCTTGTCTTTCCATGGTTTTGGTATGCAGACATGACCATACAGACAGTTCCTCTGGATACATTGAACATCTGAGCGGTTTTCGTCACCGATGCACCAGCCATCCGCGCTCCGACAATTTGCCCTCTTTGGAAGTCTGACAGGTCTTTCATAACTGCTAATTCATAATTCACTCAGATCTGTAAAAACAACGTGAGGATTATAAGATGACGTATACACTCTCTGTTACGCATTTAAATAGGTTTGCCAGTCATTTGACCGTTTACTTTGTTTCTGAGCAGTCCGTAAAGGTAACCGGTGAAATCGGCGGGTGTTCATATTATTTTGTCTAACCCCGTATATTTATCCAATGCAGTCTACTTAATAATGTGCCAATTAGTGCTAAATATTAATTTTTATATTGTTGTATATACATTATTAAATTATTATTATTATTACTATATTTAAATATAAATAATTAATTTATATTGCCAATTGGCTTAAGCAGCCAGTTGGCTTAAATGGATATATATATATATATATATATATATATATATATACATTTTAACTGCAAACACGCAGTATAATTAACGTAAAGAACGACGCTTGTATAGGAGAATATTCCGCGCAAGATGAGGAGAGAGAACGAAACAAATGAAAAAATGAGGTAACCACCCGGGAATCGAACCCGGGATCTTCCGATTGCCGGTCAGATATGATAACAATTACACCATGGGCCTCACTCGAACAAATGCCGTAATTCTCCTACATACGCGCAGAAACCAATGCCCCAAGGAGGCACCTCCCGCATGCCGTACATTATATACATTTTAACTGCAAACACGCAGTTACCTCATTTTTTCATTTGTTTCGTTCTCTCGCTCTCATCTTGCGCGGAATATTCTCCTATAGAAGCATCGTTCTTTACGTTAATTATACTGAGTGTTTGCAGTTAAAATGTATATAATGTACGGCATGCGGGAGGTGCCCCCTTGGGGCATTGGTTTCTGCGCGTATGTAGGAGAAATACGGCATTTGTTCGAGTGAGGCCCATGGTGTAATGGTTATCATATCTGACCGGCAATCGGAAGATCCCGGGTTCGATTCCCGGGTGGTTACCTCATTTTTTCATTTGTTTCGTTTTCTCTCCTCATCTTGCGCGGAATATTCTCCTATACAAGCGTCGTTCTTTACGTTATATATATATATATATATATATATATATATATATATATATATAAATAATCCCTTAAGACTCACGCCTATATTTTATTTTATTGGCATAATCAGAAGAACTGTATTGATTCCCTCTGTGTATTCATACTTCGTCAGAGAAATGAAGGCGAGGTTAATTTCTACATTCCCGCATGAAGGGATAAATGTACGATTGAAACTCCAAGTTTATTTTCCAAACAGTATTCATGACAGCGCTTTTAAATAATAATACTATCAATGATACACGCAAACTCTCTCTCTCTCTCTCGCTCTACCCCTTGTACCAGAAGCAGTTCTCTTTGGTGCTATCTACTTAGACACGTCATTAAATTTAAGTCCCATATCTATCTTACGGCCAAGCAATCGCGGGACACCTGTTATTTGCCTTTCCACTTATTAAGGTTTTTCCTTTAAAGAGGCAGCCAAGATTTACAACATCAAAAGTAAAAAAAAATAAAATTTAAACTAAAGAGAGTTTATTCCTTCAAACGGCTTTAATATCTAGCGAATTTTAATAAAAATAATCAAAAGATTTTCATATTACTTTGAAAAGAGCTCCAAATTCCTTCCTTAATACAATTTATGAAAAATTCCAAAATTTATTCGATTTTCATTGAATTTACGTTTAAAAAATACATACTAATTAATGTTCAATTTTCATGTTAATATTCAGGTAAATAAATAAATTTTTAATTACAAAATAATGGGTTATTCAACCACAAGTCTAAATTATATATACACATTAAAAAGAAGCCGAATTAGATGGGACCACAAAGAACTTCTTCCACAAATTGAAACATTCTTTGAATAATTGTGAGGCTCTTGTCAAATCTACTCGTATATATATATAAAAATATATATATATGGGATCTCTTTGTGAGTGACCCGTTGCCCACGTCGGGCTAGCATCATGAAAAAGAAAAACTATGATATTCGTCATTTACCATTACTTATTCGGACTATAGTGGATTTAATTATCCCAGAAGAGTTCCTTGTGCCATGCACGGTCTGTGTGTATCATATATATATATATATATATATATATATATATATATATATGTGTGTGTGTGTGTACATATATATATATATATATATATATATTATATACAGTGCTGGAAAAATTATTATAGATTTTTCTAAAATTTCTGTTTTCCGTATTAAAAGCTTCTTTAAACTTAAATAATTGATGTAAAAGTTATTTATTCAGCCATTGTTTTATTATATTAGTAAATAAAATGTTCATATATGGCAACACTGAGTATACAGAGTGGAAACACTCATTCAAGCTACAACGCGGTACAATCAGTCACCCCAGTATTACTTACAGTAGTGCGTGGGTGCGTGGTGTGTGGTAGAGTGCTACGTGTTTTGATTTAGGTTTTTTGTATTTTTAATGTTGTATATGCATAGTTTCTCTAAATTGAAGCTACCTATTCAATATTTTTCCTTTATTTTTACAGCTGACAAAGATTTTTAGGAATATTATGAAAGATGGGTAAAATAAAAGATTTAAGTCCTCGTAAAGTAGGACAAATTAAAGTTTTATTGGAAAGTAGCTTGCTGAAACAAAAAGAAATAGCTAGAAAACTTAGTGTATCAACAAAAATAGTGTGATCAACAAAAAAATTACTAAAGGTGAAGAAACCAAGTCGAGACGGTTCAGAAACTGTGCCAGAAAGTAGTGTACTTATCCATGATTGAATAGAAAAATAATAAACATGGCTTTAAGCGACCGAAGGGCGTCATGCAGGAAGATATCTAGCATGCTGGCAGAAGAGGGTGTAATTGAGCCGAAGAACAGTAAACAATCGGCTTTTAGAATGTGGGTTGCGAGCTTATCGTCCTAGAAAGAAACCACGACCTAACGAAGCAATGAGGCAGGCCCGTTGCGCATGGGATAAACAACATGAAAGAGGACTTCGGATAATTGGAAGAAGGTAAAATTATATTCTATAATAGTTGTGATGTTTAGAAACTTTTTTTACTGCCCCTGTTACATTCCCTCCACTTTCTTATTGCCCCTGTTACATTCCCTCCATTTTCTTACTGCCCCTGTTACATTACCTCCATTTTCACACGAAACATCTTAAGGATACAGCAAATTAACTTAATTTGTCTCCATGTCTAGTAAGTTCTAATAACTTTATTTTATCTTAGGTTGTCTTCTCTGACGAATCAACTATAGCAGTGCTTGATGATCGCGTTCAAACCGTCCGGCGTCGACCTGGGGAGGAATTTTTGCCAGAATGTTTGAAGAAAACAGTTAAATTTCTGCAAAAAATTATGACGTGGGGAGCTATTTCAGTGCATGGGACAGGTCGGTTGCACATCATTAATGCCACTATGAACCAGGATAAGTATATATGGGTACTGAGAGGTCGTTTACTGCATCAAACTAAAGATTGGTATGGAAATGAAGCATGGATAGTCCAGCAAGACTCAGTTCCATGGCGCTAGGACAGTTTGCCTACGGACAGTTTGCCTACGGACAGTTTGCCTACGGACAGGTTGCCTACTGGACAGTTTGCCTACTGGACATTATGCCTATGGACACCATGCCTATGTGGTATATTTATCCTTACCTTATTTAACTTATTTAACTTATTTAACTTCAGATTCATGCAAAAGAATTAATTCAAAATTAAAATGTGTTGTTGCCCTTAATACCATAAATGTCTGAAAATATATCAAGTAAGAAAGGGAAACAGAAGTTTTCACATAATGGATATTTGTATGTGTTTGATAAATGTAGCAAGCGCGACCCTTCGTTACTTTTTTGGCGGTGCGAGCAAAAGAGTCAGTGTTATAAGGTGTGTGTATATAATATGGGTACTTTTCCGTTATCTGCCCCCTTGACGATTGGTTAGGTTAAGTCGTGATATTTTCGTTAAAACTAACGAAAATATCACGACTTAACCTAACCAATCGTCAAGGGCGTACAGTTGACCTAACCGGGCAGTGACGATTGGTTAGGTTAAGTTGTGATATTTTTGATAGTTTTAATGAAAATATCATGACTGAACCTAACCAATCGTCAATGGGGCAGATAACGGAAAAGTACCCATATTATATATACACCTTATAATACACTGACTCTTTTGCTCGCACCGCCAAAAAAGTAACGAAGGGTCGCGCTTGCTACATTTATCAAACACATACAAATATCCATTATGTGAAAACTTCTGTTTCCCTTTCTTACTTGATATATTTTCAGACATTTATGCTCTTAAGGGCAACAACACATTTTAATTTTGAATTAATTCTTTTGCATGAATCTGAAGTTAAATAAGTTAAATAAGTTAAATAAGGTAAGGATAAATATACCACATAGGCATGGTGTCCATAGGCATAATGTCCAGTAGGCAAACTGTCCAGTAGGCAAACTGTCCAGTAGGCAAACTGTCCGTAGGCAAACTGTCCGTAGGCAAACTGTCCGGCCACGCAGTTCCATGCCATACCGCAAAAAAAGTTAAGACGTAGTGCTCACAAAATGGCGTCAGATTGCTCCCATGGCCTGGTAATTCACCAGACATGAATCCTATTGAGACTTTATGGGATGAATTGAAGGAGGAGATTCATCAAACACCAATTACTACTAAAGTCCAGCTCATTGAACGACTCATACACGTCTGGTTTCACTCAGCTAAAATCAAAACTTTATGCCCGACTTTGATTCTTGGTATGCCAGAACGTGTGCAGGCTCTATTATCAGCTAAGGGGAGCCAAACTAAATACTAATATGACATATCTGCGTTAAGACGTCAAAAAAAAAGTGTTTTATCCAATAAATATGTATTTAAATTGCCCTGAAACACAAAAACAACGAAATTCCACAAAAATCCTTAATAATTTTTGCAGTACTGTATATATGTTACAGTCAAAGTGTGTAACCAGCCATTTCGCGTAATGGCTGAAACTTTTATCATTTCGCGAAATGGCTGTTTCACTTGGTCATTTCGCGAATTGACTAAAATCTTCAGCCATTATGCGAAATGGCTGAAATTCCCCCTTGATCATTTCCTACAAGATCATTTGCCCGGTTAGGTCAACTGTATGTCCTTGACAATTGGTTAGGTTAAATGGTGTTATTTTCGTTAGTTTTAACGAAAATAACACGACTTAACCTAACCAATTGTCAAGGGCATACAGTTGAGCTAACCAGGCCTTCAATGGCGGACATCGGAATAACATTGAAGGCCCGATTAATATTTGAAAACCTCTATATTTGAAATTCAAATTCAAATGTGTTCAAATGTTCAAATGTGTTCAAATGTTCAAGTGTGTTGAAATGTGTATTTGAAGAGTGTTTCTCACTTATTTGTACAGACTTGTGGATGTATGTATGTTTTAGCAGATTTAGTTAGTTAAATAAAGGTTTCTAATTTTATTGTGATGTTTGTTATTTCTATGAAATCATGACAAAAGTCATTTTAGGTATTTCACGAAATGACCAAGGTGGAATTTCAGTCATTTCGGGTAATGGCTGAAGAT
>JAJOZX010001357.1:627500-832500 GCA_023014485.1 Bathynomus jamesi | reverse complement strand
TCGGCTGGAACAGTGCCCTGTCATTTCTGCAACGTTATTCCGACTCTGTCAGTGGTCAAGAATTTCTCGAGCGCAATGTCACAGGAGACGAGAAACAAAACGTGCCAGCATGGAATGGAACCACCCTGGGTCTCCGCGACGAAAGAAGTTCAAGATTGTGAGATTTGCTGGCAAAGTGATGGTTACCGTGTGTTGGTACCAGAAAGGCGTTTTACTCGCAGACTTCATGCAAAAAGGCACAACATTCAATGCAGTTGCATATTGTTCAACACTGGAACGTTTAAGAGCGGCCATTAAACATAAACGTCCTGGACTGCTCCTTAGGGCAGGGGCACTATTTATTATATATATATATATATATATATATATATATATATATAACTTCTGAAAATGAATGAAATAGGACATTTAAGCGAGGCAAGAAAACTCAGGACAAATAAAGAGGCATATGTAATTGACGTTAATAGTCTTCTTTCTTTTTAAAGTTGTTTTCTTTGCAATTAGCATAGGTATCAAAGCGAAATAGAAAAATACCTGGCAGTGGTCACAAAGGTCATCAATTAAGTACTTCCAGAAAAGGCCTTCATTTCATTAAACTCATCCGCGAATCCTTTGACAAATTCAAATAATCAAACTCGTTGCATATTTCAGAGAAAAATTCCTTAATTAATTTAGCTTAAAGGGAAGTAAATTAAGTTAGATTAACGGAGGTGGCGATAGAACAACCTGTGTATTTCATGGGTACATATGGGTACGGAGCTGCTCTAATTAGGAAAAAACTGAAAAATAACCAACCAGATAACAAATTCAAATGGGAAAAATTTGTTACGTTATACGGGCGAGAACCAATCGAAGCCTTTCTTATATATATATATATATATATATATATATATATATATATATGTAAAAATGAACAATTAATAATTCCTATATAATTCCTATATTTATATAAATCCACATGTTTACCTAATCCTTGTATTTATATAATCTTTATATAAATCCTTATATTCATTACAATCTTTATATTCATTATATTCATACAGTTCTTATATTTATATAATCTTTATATTCAAATAATCATTTTTACATAAGGACCAAACTCGCATATTGCAAGTTTGGATTTCTTTAGTATTCAATGTATGGTAAATTCTTTAATATATTATTTATATGTTGTTCATTCATACGTCCATTTCCTTTCTTGACCATTATCTTTTATTTCCATTATCTCTTATTTCCATTATCTTTTATTCCCATTATCTTTTATTGTCTAAGATGCCCTATTGACATATCAGTCCATGTTTACTCGTGCCCGTCTATATATCACGCACACAACCTATTGTGTGACTACCGATATGTGTACAAAACTTTATGCATTCGTACATGTCCGCTAATGATCATGATTACGTACGTAGTTACCTTACATGTAAGTACGTTCACATGTATACTTTATTTTTTTCTTAATTATTTAATTTCTTGCAGGATATTCGTTCATGCTGTCGCAAGCGTTCGAATTCCGATGACGACGCCAAAAGCGAGTATCTGAATACGAAATCTCCTCTCTTGCTTGCTTCTAATCCGAAAATATTATTATGTTATATATTGTTATATATTATGTGTGCCCACGTACTTTGTGTTAAATCCTAAAATAATAGTTATCCTAATATAAATATGAAACAATGTAAAACTATAGTTAACTGTTTAATTGTAATTAACTGTAATAATTTAATATGATGTAATTAATGTACTTTAATGAAACTGTAATTAACGATAATAAGTGAAATTGAATTAATTGGTAATTAAAGTCATAGTTATACTGACTTACTGACTTATTTCCCCTCCGGTTAGAGCCGGGTTGGGTCCCTCTGATGACTTCTGTACTCCATCCAAGTTCGTCTGTCTCTCGCCATCGTTGTCAGCTCTCTCCATTCTCTCCCCGCGTTCCCGCTCTTAAAGCTCGCCAACCATGTTCTTCTTGGGCGTCCGCGCGGTCTAGTTCCATCCTCTCTTGCGTACATGGTTCTTCTGGGCAACCTCTCCTCCCTCATTCCCTCCACATGCCCAAACCATGTCCTCTGAATATCTTCGACTTTGCTATTCACTGGGATCTTAACGTTGTTCCGGTTTCTGTTCTCCTCATTGGTCACCCGGTCCATCCATCTCACCCCACAAATCCTTCTCAAAGAGTACATCTCAAATGCACTTAACTTTTTCCGCTCTTTCTCTCTCATTATCCAACTTTCAGCTCCGAACAGTACTGTTGGCAGTACTATGGATTCATATAATCTAATTTTTAGTTTCATACTGATGTGGTTGTCTTCCCAGATTTTATCCATTTTATTCATTACTACATATCCCAGTTTAATCTTCTCCTGCATTCCTCGATAAGTGTTGTTGTCACTGGTAAAGTAGACTCCCAGGTATTTGAATTCATGTACTTGTTCAATTTGGCTGTTTGCAAGGCGTAGATCCACTACTTCATCTATTTTTCCTATTTTCATTATTTTGGTTTTGCTGCATTTATTTTCAGATTGTATTTGTTGCATGTTTCTTCCACTCGTTCTATCATTGTAGCCACCTCTTCTTTAGTCTCCGCCAATAGCACTATGTCATCTGCATACTTCAAGTCCGTGCCGATTTCACCTCCTATTTTGATGGATCCTTCGTAATTCTGCAATGCTTCCCTCATTACCGCTTCCAGAAACAAATTAAATAGGTGGGGTGATAACGGACAGCCCTGGATCACACCTCGTTTTGTTGGAAATGTTTCGGTGGTTATATTTCCCTTTCTTACTGCTGCAGATGTGTTCGAGTACAATCGTTGTATTAGTTCTACTATTTGCTTCTCGAATCCTTCCCGTCTCAGCACCTGCACCATCCCCTCCCTCCAGACTGAGTCGAAGGCCTGTTTGAAATCTATAAATACTCAATATGTATTCTTATTATATTCCCATCTCTTTTCCGCTATTTGTCTCAATAGGAATGTATACTCGGCGATATTATTATTATTATTTTATTATTATTATTTTTTCGTTGGGATAAATTTTTGATTTGCTTCCTATTTTGCCAAATAATTGGTGACGTGTTCTTTATAAAATTTCTTAATCACTTTTTAAGATTTAGCTTAATAATGAATCCTGATTAAATTTTGCAATGTTCATGTTTTGTATACATTCTCTCTTCGTTATAAAAGATGAAGTCATGTCTTGCCTAAGCATTTAATTGTAAATCTTAAACCTTCAATTTTTGCTCATATGCATATTTTAGTGTAAAGATGCATAGTTCAATTTCCACTTCTAATTAACTCGGCAGATCATGATAACATCAGATCTGAAAAAACTTGGTTTAACATAAAAATATGGCTTCATCTTCAAATATCTTGTTTATCTGTTAAAATAGTGCCACAGCAAAACAATTTACTTTATTTTCAAATATTGTGCAAAAATAATGCAGCCTATAGAGAATAGAAACGACACAAGTCAACCTTTAATAATAATGATGTTAGCAAATTATGGGTATATAAACCCACAAAATTTCGTCCATGTTCATTCAGAATTAGACTTAGAGGCTGAGCACTACCTGTACATTTTAGCAGTAAATTACAGTAAGAGAAAGTCTTTATCTTCTCCTTCGAGCCTTGCCCTCTTCAGAGAACTTAGTCATTAAAATTTCCCGATACGTAACAAGAAGAATCGGGGAACCTTCAGAAAGCTCTACAGAATCCTCCGATCCGCTAAAAGAAGAACTCGGAGAGTAGCATAGAAGAAACTACTGCAAGTAACAAATCCGTGCTGCCACCTAACCAGAACCCCCGTCGACTTCGAACCAACTCAGGCCATGGACGGAGGGGTTAACATACACACACACACACACACACACACACACATTATCCAACTTTCAAATAACTTCAACATAAGCAAAGGTCATTTTCAACTCGATCCTGTTGTTTTGAATTCCTTCAAAACAGATTTAGATAAGAAGGGTAGAACGCTAAATCTTTGGTAAACTTGTATGCTACTTTATTAACTTTTAATTTTCATTTTATTTTTATATACATCGAAACTTAACCATAAAAGGCAGAGTGTTAAAACCCGGGCAGATTTCCAGTATAAATTTGTATTTTTATAATTCATTTGATCTTGTGCTAAAAATCGATATTTTTTCCTTACAAATCTGTATGCCTCTCTGATAATCCTTTAATTTTTATTTTTATTTTTACTTCTCCGTTTATTGCATAATATATTATATATTATATATATATATATATATATATATATATATATATAATTATATATATATATATATATATGTGTGTATATTATTATTTTTTTTGCTGTAACCCTTTTATGTACTTCAGTGTTCCTGAGGATGTCATTAGACGAAAGCGCTTGAGCACCATTTTGTGTTTCCTTTCCTTCGTGGTTTTATTCATCATATATATATATATAATTTCACTGCGAGCACTGATATGGATGATGCACAGACACACCATCCGACAAATGCAAATATTTAAAAATCACTTGCTTTTCCCTTCATTATTTCATGTGTAACACCACAAAACCACAACCATTAATCAATTTCATTGATGACAATTTAATCCAGTACACAATTCTTTCTCTGCCCTTTATATTTTACCGCTCGTATGAAAGCTTACAATTTCAACATTATTCACTATATATATATGTTTTTTCTCAAAGATGGGTAACAGAACTGAAGCAGCAGAATATGCAAAGGCATTGCGTGCGTCCTCAGAATTTGTAAACAACCAAATTGTGTCCGGTTTCTTACTGGTTGTCTTCACTCCCTCTTTCTTTACCGCATTGTTAAATCACTCTTTACTATTGTCGTTATAATAGACACTACATCCTTCATCTATTCTAATGGTCAGCTTTGGAACCGTCTTCCTCAATCCTTCTTTTCCATGTCTATGACTAAGGGTGTTATTTTCTAGGAAACGATTGCGTTTTTTTCGGGCTGATGAATACCAACCTGCCTTTGAACCACTGCATCACCCCGCCTCATTCTGGTAATTTGGCGAAAGAAAAATTGCTTTCTTTTAAAAGAGGGAGTTAACACCATACCATTGGCAAAAACTAAGTTATTTATCCTGTCAGTAGCCTAGAGCATGAATTAATAAATAAGCCTTTATCATATATGGGTTACAAGAGTTTTTCTTTGCAGACCAAAGCTTTTGCCCCTAAACAGTGAATATATATATATTATATATATATATATATATATATATATATACAGGGTCTGAAAACTAAGCCAATTTGAAATCTCTATAAAATGCACAATTTGATAGAGATTTCAAATATTTTTTTACACTAAATAAATAAAAGGTTCATAAATAATCTGATAATTTTATAACTTTATTTTAAATATTTTAGGAGTTATGCGGTTATTTCTACAGATTGCGAAAATTTCAGTTTTTCTCATTATGTAATATCTTCTTTTTTCTCTTTTTCAGAATTTGTTTAGATTTAAAATTTTTCGTGAATACCTCTAAATATGCCATTCTCACATGAAGATAAAATAATTAGAAAGCATTATAGAGTCGAAAAAGGTTATAGTGCAAGAAAATTACTTTCTGAATTCGATTATAAAGGATGGACTAGATCAGGTTTAGATTACTTATTGAGAACTATCGATGAAACAGGAAGCATTGAAAGGAAGGTTGGTAGTGGGCGACCAAAATCAGTTAGAATAGATGAAAATATTCAGAAAGTGGAGGAACGTATCCTTAGTCAAGAAGATCGACCTGGTAGCCACATGACACCTGCTCAAATATCAAAAGAACTAGAAATATCAGAATCAAGCGTAAGAAGGATTAATAAATCTGATCTGCAATTTAAACCATTTAAAAGAGTGCATGGACAAAGATTGTCAGAAGTAAACTGTCAGAAAAGAGTTAAGAAATCCAAACGTATTTTACGTATAATAACTGAAGATAAACTTTCCAAGACATTTTTTACGGATGAAAAATGTTTTACGGTAGAGCCACCAAGAAACTCACAGAATGACCGGGTTTATTCTGATGTTGCGAAGAAAAATGAAATCCAAGATGAAAGACTGTACACAACAAGGAGTCACTTTTCTTCTAGCGTCATGGTTTCTGTTGGAGTGTCCAAGTTGGGAAAAACTTCAATATTTTTTATTGAGCCAGGAGTGAAAATTAATCCTCAATATTATTCAAATACGCTGCTTGAGAAAATGCTTCCAGAAATGAGAAACTTGGCTAGTCAAGGTTACTTTATTTTTCAAGAAGATGGTGCAACATCACATACTGCCAAAACAACCATCGAATATTTGAAAAAGAATGTGCCTGAATTTCTGGAACCGAATAATTGGCCACCTAACAGCCCTGACCTAAACCCTGTAGACTACGGAATATGGGAAAACTTGGCAGAGAGAGTGTATAAGAACAGAATAAGTTGATTATCGCAAAATGGGCAGAGCTCCCCCAAGAGCAAATAAATCGAGCAATAGACGAATTCAGACCAAGATTAAAAAAAGTGATAGAAATGCAAGGGAATCATGTCGAACAGTTCTTTTAATTTTATTAAACTAAAAATTATGTACAGTATATCGTAAAAAAAAAATTTTTTCATGTTAAGTAGGAGAATCTCACTTTTTAGTTAATTATTAATAAAATTAACAATTCTGAAGATATCGCCATAAAAATTTAAAGGATAATAGGTGATTACCTATACTTTATTCTTTAAAAAATTCAACTTAATTAGATAAATCGTTTTGTTTTAATAAAGGTTTGAATTTGGCTTAGTTTTTTTTGACAGACCCTCTATATGTATGTATATATATATATATATATATATATATATATATATATATATATATATATATATGTATGTATATATATATGTTAACCCCTCCGTCTATGGCCTTGGGTGGTTCGAAGTTGACGGGGGTTCTGGTTAGGTGGAGCAAAGGATCTGTTATTCTGGTACCGTCTAGGAAATCGCAGAAGTTTCTCTTATACTACTCTCCGATTTCTTCTTGTAGTGGATCGGAGGAGTCTGTGAGGCTAACTAAATTCCCTGAAGGTTCATCGATTCTTCTTATAACGTATCGGGAAATTGTTTTTCTCTATTTAAGACTAAGTTCTCTGAAGATAGCAAGGCTCGAAGGAGAAGGCAAAGATATTTCTTGTTATATTTTACTGCTAAAATGTTACAGGTAATGCTCAGCCTCGAAATCAGATCAGTAAGAATCAGAATAAAAAAATTGGAGAAAGTTTGTTCTTTTTACTGAATATTTACTGACATCATTATTATTTAATGCTGATCTGTTTTTGTTTTTTTATTCTCAATAGGCTTATTTACTTTGAAAAACATTTAAAGACAAAACAAATATTTTTGCTGTAGCAGTGTCTAGACTGCCAAGCAAGAGGAAGCCATATTTTTATTTCAAACCGCATATTGACAGAACTGATGTTATCATGATCTGCCTAGTTACCTAAAATTGGAAATTGAAATATGCCTTCCCATTACGAATTACAAACAAACATGCACATGCCGAAAATTAAAAGCTTAAAATTAAAAATTAAATGTTAAGCAGGACATGACTTCATCTTTTACAACGAAGAGAGAAAGTATACAGGAAATGAACAAGACTACATTATTAAGCTAAGTGTACGGAAATGATTAAGTTGTTTAAAAATAAATAATTAACCAATTATAAAATAGAAAGCAAATCAAAAATGTATCCAAACTTGTGTCAGCGTTGTAAGATTTTGGACTTGTTATGTCAAAATGAATATATGAATAAGAATATAAGGATTATATAAATATACGAAGTATACGAATGAACATAAGAATTATATGAATAAATGTAATAACATGAATGGGGAATTATTCATTGTTCACTTTTACACACACACACACACACACACACACACACACACACACACACACATATATATATATATATATATATATATATATATATATATATATACGTATATAAATATATATATATAATAAATATATACAGGCTGTTTCTAAAGTAACCATCTATTTTGCGAAATAATATGAATTATAAAAAAAACACCTTTAAAACATGAAAATATATATATATATATATATTTGTAAGCTCGGCACACATTGTTGCTCTTCGTGGATAATCTTCTTCTTGTAAGTTGTGGAACACTTGAATGTGGTATGGCTTTTTCTTTAAATCATAACGTAGAATTCTGTTAACCGTTGTTTGTGGAATTTCTCATCTGTGGGATGCCCTCCGAATCGATAATTGTGGATCCTCTTCGAATGCTTCTTGAACAGATTCGATTCTTTCGTGAGATCTTCTTGGCCGTCCAGATCTACGCTCCTCATGCACAGATCCAGTCCTCATAAATTTGTTTACTAATTCGCGAATAGCCTGGTATCTAGGGCCTGTTTTACGAAACCTTCTCTCAAACTTTTCTCTAATTTCATTGCAGTTCATGCCTTTTATCCTGCATGTTACTACATAAACCCGTTCTTGCACATTCATCATCAATGATATGGGTCTGAAAATAAAATAAAATAATTAACAAAAAATCGTGTAAAGCAATTGAAATATTATAAATACATGAATTTTGTATAACAATGCACATAACTTACCATTATGCCAATATAACAATTGTTTAAAATCCCCCTATTTCACCAAAATAGATGGTTACTTTAGAAACACCCTGTGTATATATATAAATATATATATATATATATATATATAAATAAATATATATATAAAAAATATATATATAAAAATAAATATATATATATATATATATATATATAAAATATATATATATATATAAATAAATATATATATATATATAAATATATATAATATATATAAATAAATATATATATATATATATATATATATATATATATATATATATATATATATATATATATATATATATATATATATATATTCGGCACAACGTTTGAAGTGCGGAGGAAATCCTACACCAAATTCAATTCATTAAATTTCTATAAATAGAAGCTTATAAAAGTATTCAACACATTTTTGTGTTTTAAATCTCGCTTTCTCTGCCCTTTTGTTGCAGAGCTTATATAGTTCATCATTATTTTAGTTATTAACATCATTATATACGCATTAGTCATATTGGTCAAACAATTATTTAATTCTAAAAATATTTATTTATTTGTCTCATAAAGAAATTTTATTAACACGCTTCATGTTTTCCTAAGCTTGTGAGTTTATTAAGAATAGAACCACTATAATACGGTAATACATTTAACTAACCATGCTTTAAGCCGTATAGCCATTGTGACTAATAAGGGATGTGAAAAATGCTATCTACGATTTTCTGTTTTATTAACAAAATAGGGTAGATGCAGGATCGATAATTGGGTCGATAATGACACAACACAACCGGGTAAATTCGATCACATTACCTAATCATCAGAATCATCATCATCTCTTCGAAAATAACTGGAGACAAGGATGAATCCGTTGTATCTTCGGCATCGTCATCGAAGAAGGCCGTGGATACACTCGAATCCCGTTGTTCAAATCCCAAATCGAAACGTCTCCGTATTGGGTGCAATTGATGAAAGGGGAAGACGGCGCCGCAAACATCGCACACATGATGCTGCAGCAGATCTTGGTGTGGCTGGTCATTGTCCTTAGCTGACCATGGGATATCGGGGTCTGCAGACGAGTATTGATTAGGTTCAGACGAGGGACTGGGTGAAGTCGGTACCAGACTCACGTCTACATCGGCCCACGAACGGTCCACAGGTGGATATTGCCATCCTTCCAAGCTGTGAGCCTGTGTGCGGACGGGTCATGGAGATGCGCATTAGAATAGTCCAAACTGAAAAAGTGGGAAAGGTTTAGATCACTTGATAGTACATTAATAACAATATTACCACTAATAATGATGTCAGGTTAACTGTGCGTGGGCAAACAGCCCTCATAATATGATCGAAAGTCATGTGTGTGTGTATATATATATATATTTACCGTAATCTTTTTCTAGGGGATGACCCTGCAGACGGTCCATCCTGAGCGTCAATCTCAATCACTAGCTCTGGCACTGCATGCTCATTAATCGGCGACGAAGTGCGATGGAGTGTATGCGACCTACCAATGGGCGAAAGCACCACCTTGAAGAAAGCAGTCTTACAACCAGCGGTAATAACAACACCAATAATAATAATGGCGATAATAACATCAGTGTTCATAAATATGTCTACCAGTGAGATTAGCGAAAAAGAACAATAGGAAAATGTATTTTAATAAAAATAACCACTCCTGATATATGCACACATAGTCGGATGTCATAAGGTGCATGTCACAAACACACACACACACACACACACACAACACACACACACACACTCACACACACACACCTCGATTAGCTCCTTCTGCAACGGTCCGCCTTAGATGCCCCTACATCTCCGTCATCGTCTGAATCGCTGTAGGCCATGTACACGTTATTCCCACTGATGTCTGCAAGGTAGCCAGCCTCATCCTCGCTACTGGATGAGCTACAAATAAAAATGAGTTAATTAATAATAATATACAGTTGAGTAGCCCCCATCACACACACACACACACACATTATATACCGAGTATTTCTTTTTACCCCGCTAAGTTCATAACTAATTTTATTTCCAGATATTTCCAGGTATATCCAGCTGCGTTGAGGCTTTAAATAAATATAGATTAGCTACCAGTTGCACAAAAAAGGTAACAAGATTTAATATTTTTAAAAATTTACTTTTTAAGTTCCAGCCTGTTTTGCGAGCAAGATGTAGTAAAAAACATACGTGTCTGTTAAGATCATATTATCCCTATATAAATAACCAGTACAAATTGGCTGCGCTAATTAACGCCACAAAAGTCCACAAAAGTTCACAAAAGTCTACAGAAGTCTACAAAGCCGCCGCGTTAAAGGGATAGGAATCCTAACTAGCCAAATAAAAATAATACAACGCACCTCTCAAGAGCTCCAGTGTCACAGTATTCCGCCATATTAAGTTCATTTCAAAGATTAGCTAAAGGTATATTGGAGCTGAGACTCTGATGTAGTATTCAACGTTCTGCCCCCAGTAAGCCGCTCTCAAGTGCACGAATGCGATCTTCCATCATATATATATATATATATATATATGTGTGTGTGCATGTGTACATATATACCGGGTGGCCCATAATTCAGGAACCATAGGAATAATTGTATTTTTTCTAATAATTCTTGTACTTTCTAATAATGTTTTTTCCTATATTTTCTTTTTGATGAATTACCTGGATAACATACCGATAATTAAACGATGTGAAGTGTTTTTTCAGCAAGACGGTGCACCTCCTCATTTTGCCATGCAAGTTCGCAAATACTTTAATAAAGCGTTCCCCAAGAGATGGATTGGCCAAAGAGGTCCTATCGAATGGCCACCCAGGTCACCAGATATCAATCCACTCGATTTTTTTCATCAAAAAGAAAATAAAGAAAAAAAACTCATTATTAGAAAGTCCAAAAATTATTAGAAAAAAAATACAATTATTCCTATGTTTCCTGAATTATGGGCCATCCGGTATATATACGAGGTATTGTATAGGTACGTCCCGGGGGAAAGAGATCTGTTCTGGGTTTATATATACAACTATGGCATATAGTCATCCCGAGGGAGAGCTGAAATCTGATAAAAGGATTGAAGCAATCAATCCATAGAGCACTGTATGTGTACTTCCCAAGGGAAAGAGATCTGATCGGGCTTATATATATATGTATATACATATATACAGCTGTGACATGCAGGTGTCCCGAGGGAGAGCGCGAAATCTGATAAAAAGCCTGAAGCCACACTACACTGAGCTTTCTGTGCAAACTGTCAGTTTAGTTAAGATTCATCATCAGAGTGTAAGTTCGCTGCTTAATAAAGATTCTCTCAATTCTATGACTGGTAAGTGTATGGTATACGGTATTCAGGCTGTATGACGGGCATCGTCAGGTTGGAAATATTTGCATGAACTTCATCTAAAATATGTATACTGTATTGAATAAAAGAGCTACTTTTACCTTCTCCAAATTTGCAAGTAAAACTGGAATTGGGCAGCTGGTTTCAACATACTAAAATATTTCTAAACACAAAATAAAGTTTATAATCAGTGTTAATTATTTAACTGCTGCTAAGTTTATTAACATTCAAATATATAGATGGCTGTAAATTACATAAATTAGCTTCTAGAAGAATATTAATTTTAAGTTAAGATCTGTAATTATATTTTTTAGCTTTTTTAATAGAAATTAAGCTAGCATTAAACGATTGTATTGGACATATTTAATCACGTTTGACACAATTAATATATGCCTCTTTTATTATTTTAATAAACTATACTTATTAGATGCACCAATTCATCAAACATTTTGAACAAATTCGCTTGTATGAATTGCGTACGGGAAATAATACGAAGTGGCTTATTTTCATTATTTTCATATGTAACTATATATTATATTATATATTACTTATAAAGCTCGTGAACATTAAAATGCTTATCAAAAATGGTTGCAGGAATTTTACCCATTATTTGTCTTGTAGAGATGTCTGGCCCTCACGATGCAGGGACCCCGTATCTAGGTAATTACCATACATATTTATACGTGTGTTGGCTAGACCTATCCCATACAGTTTATACATTTCACTCTTCTCATCTATTTCAGTACATCATCCTGCTACTTCCTGGAGAATGCCATTTCATTGACAGGATCTCAAAGAACTCGTGATGTGACGCTCACTGCAACGCTCGACAAAGATTTTTGCATCCTATTACAGTAAGTTCTCCTTAGAACATGTTACATGCACCAACAATGACCTCAGGGTAAGCGTGTTCAGCTAGTCAATCTGAAAATGTAACCATCTGAAATCTTATATGGAAACTTGTTCATGACGTAAAAACACTTTCCAGCAAATATATCATGGCAACCGATGCGGAATCAGATTTTACAATCGAATACACGGCGCTGCTTATTTGCTGCTGGTCGATCCTATGGAGAAAGACCCTTTATGTGCTCCTTCCATTAAATTCGCCTACAGCGTCCCCAACCATGAAGAGAGCGAATTCACGGTAGAGGATTTAGAGTTGATTAACGCTGCTGAAGCAGCAGAATATGTAAAGGAACCATTGCGTGCGTCCTCGCGCTGCTGTTCAGACCTATCCCTTACTGTTTGTAGGGAGATCATCACTGATGTGCTGCAGCCACGAGCAAAGATTACCCCATCGGGGGATACTTCATCTGCACTGGTCTCAATGGGGCCGCCCGAACCCTGCGAAAGTGCTCCCAGCTTTGGGTCCCATCCAGCCAAGTCCCCGGCTCATACAGAACACACGACGTGAGTAGCCTTTTACACCCTGATTCAGTCATAATAATAATAATGGTAAAATAAATACATCACATGGATTGCATTAGTCTGTATCAACTGTTAGCATAAAATAATGTGGACGTTGGTTGTATAAAAGCTAGGAAATTACTAAATTTTGCTTTTCTGTTCAGAATGGTCCCCTGAGGCTCTTTCATTATACGCACAGACCGTGCATAGAACAAGGAACTCTTCTAGGGAAATCAAATCCACTATAGTCCGAATAAGTAAAGGTAACTGACAAACACGAGAGTTTTGCTCCTTTTCATGATCTTGGCCAGACTTGGGCAACGGGTCACTCTCATACATGCCCCAAATCCCAGAAGAGTTCCTTGTTCCATGCAGGTTTGTCTGTATCATATATATATATATATATATATATATATATATATATATATATAATATATATATATATATACTGTATATATATATATATATATATGTAGCGGATCGACAAGAAATAGACCAGCAAATAGACAGAAATCTTTTGCTTCCACGCTATCATCAAAGAGTCTTTGAAAACACAAGTGGGCAAGAGTCAAACAATGGGAACGTCTGTTTCTTCCCAAAAGGCGCGAACGTAAGCCTTTATCAACGAAAGGACGCGCGGAGAAGGCGTCTTAAGATTTGGCGCGAAGTCCTACGTCACAGGAACTACGTATAAAAGCAAGCTTCCACTTGCTTTCACTCTTACTCACCACTCGTACTCACATCATCGAACGTGAGCAACACGTCCACCAACCGCCTTCCGGCCCCCTTGCCGGGGGCGCGGCCGCTACTTTCTTCAAGGCCTACAATTTATCATCAAGTAAGATCTACAGACCGCCTGCAGAAGCAATCCTTCGAGGCCCAACCGGAATCGCTTCGGGCCTGCGGTTTGCCGGGTCGGCCTTCAAGTTTCTCCATATTCCTCGAGATATATTCAGCACCACGGGCCTGCGCCTGCAAGATCATTTAAAACCGTCCTGCACCTCGACAAGTAACATCACCTCAGGCTTCCGTACGAAGCCTACATCCATCATCTCAAGAGGCTTAACGGACAACGACAACTCGAGTTTTCGGCAATAGATCTTTCTTCAACCCGCCTTCAAGAGTTACATCGTCCTAAGATAAGTACCTCCTATTCTAAGTACTCTTGTGAAGCCTACATTAGCCTACCGCCGAACGGTAGGCTATACTCCCAAAGCGTTCCAACTGACTCACGTGAAAGAACGCAGTAGGCCTGTTCTCCAATTCAAGTGTCATTTCAATACCGTAATTCCGCGTATCATCCGTTATTATGTTCAATTCATATATTTATGTGTTAACTAAATATTCTCTTGACGTAATCACTTAACATCACATAATGGTCTTATATATAAATGATATTTGTGTATTTGTCAAGCATTTCAATCCATTATTATTAGGCCGCATCAATTATTCCTTGTGCATCCATACAATCATTTAGCCTACTTAATCAGTGTCATGTTTTCCATTCACTGTACCAAACGCACGTGCATTCTTTATATCATTTACTAGGCCCATTCAATGTTCCATGTCGCATGCCATTTACATACCATCAACGTTTACATTACTTATTACGTGTCAATTAAGCTATTAACATTTCATCTTATTAGCTAAGTCTGTGTCATAAGCATAACGTAAAACTATCAATTAATTACTGTCAATTCTTTGTTATATCACAGTGAATAAATAACGGCTTTATTTTCATAATAAAATACAAAACCCATAAGGTGTCTTTTATAACCTTAATATTAATTTGCTTGGGTGTAAACCAAGCTGGTGACCCTCGCTGCCATACTGTCACTTCCAATAGTATGGTGGGCCTAATCAAATAACCACTTATTCCAATCGGTGATACTGTATGACATCATAAATTATTAACCCAGCCTTTCATTAATAAGCAATCAGTCATTGCATCAATTAATCATTGCATACAATTAAATCATTATCACCTTAAACGGCTAAAACTAGGTCCACTATATATAATATATATATATATATATATATAAATAAATAATCACAATGTATGCTACACATCAGCTTGTAAAATATACTGTTATAAAATAACACGGTCGTAATTCGTTTATAGCTTGAACAGGCTTGTTAATTTTGTTTTGCAACCATGAATTTGCCTAATCACAAGTGACGATGACAGCTTGCGTGATTTTGTAATCGGCTCGCCTAAAAGGAAAAACAAGAAGAGGTGCAGACCTGGAGTTCTCACAAGTGTGTGAGGTATATATATATATATATATATATATATATATATATATATATATATATATATATATATATAATGTGTATATATGTGTGTGTGTGTGTGTGTACACCCTATAATACTCGCTTCTTTCCCAATCAAAGCGTGTATTCCGATGAGGAGACGCAACATGGCACTTCCGATGATACCGTATCTTCAAATACTTTCGAAGAGGAAGATGATTCTGATGATTGGGTAATGTTATGGAATTTATTCGGTTGTGTTGTGTAATTACTAAATACAGTATTTTACCCTGTATAAAGCCCCGTCCTGCAGCGACCCTATTTTGTTAATAAAACAGAAAATCGTAGATGGTATTTTGCACATCCTTTATTAGTCACAATGGCTATACGGCCGAAAGCATGGTTAGTTAACAGTATTATCGTATTATACTGTAGTGGTTCTATTCTTAGCAAACTCACAAGCATAGGAAAACATGTAGCGTGTTACTAAAATTACAAGATTAGAATGAGCATATACTAAAAAGCTGAAAAGGTTTAACGGTATTCAAATTAGCCTACCCAATTTCTTTATGAGACAAATAAATAAAAAAAATTTAGAATTAAATAATTGTTTGACCAATATGACTAATCCGTATATAATGATGTTAATAACGAAAATAATGGTGAACTATATGAGTTCTGCTACAAAAGGGAGAGATTGAAAACAAAAATGTGTTGAATACCTTTATAAGCTTTTATTTATATAAATTTAATGAGTTGACTTTGGTGTAGGAATTCCTCCGCACTTCAAACGTTGTGCCGAATATATATATAATATATATATATATATATATATATATATGATGAATAAAACCACGAAGGAAAGGAAACACAAAATGGTGCTCAAGCGCTTTCGTCTAAGGGAGTGTTCCTGAGGATGTCATTAGACGAAAGCGCTTGAGCACCATTTTGTGTTTCCTTTCCTTCGTGGTTTTATTCATCATAAATATTTTTCACGTGTTACCTTCGTGAAATAATTTTCATATATATATATATATATATATATATATAATATATTATATATATATATATATATATATATATATATATAATATATATATTATATACAGGGCGTCCCCAAAAAATGTATACACACTTTAACAGCTGATAGTTCAATTGATATTTCTTTCTTTCCAAGTTAAACCCATTAGAATTAATAATGGCAGTCAGACTAAGCTTTGAACAAAGGAAATTCATTCTAAAATGCTACTGGAAGTGTGAAAACGCAGTTGAAGTGCAAAGACAGTTTAGGAGGGAGTTTCAAACAGATCCACCAACGCGACTTACCATCACTCGAATTAGAGATAAGTTTGAAGCCGATGGAACTGTTCAGAATGTCCACAAGAAGCGTTCCGGAAGACCACGGACATCGACAAGCCCCACAAAGCAAGAAAGAGTACTGGAAACGTATCACCAAAGTCCAAGAAAATCTGTGCGGCAAGCGAGACGTGAGGTAGGAATTTCAGAATCGTCTGTCCAACGCATTTTGAAGCGCTGTCAATGGAAAAGTTACATTCCAAGATTAGTCCATGCTATTAATGAAGATGATCCGGACCGAAGAGTGGAGTATTGCGAGTGGTACTTGGCACGATGTGGATGTGGATTGGACGAAGGGGTTTCGTAGAATACCCTCCGCGTTCACCAGACCTCACACCACTAGACTTTTTTTGGGGATACTTAAAAGACAAAGTCTACGCTATAAAACCTGCAACAGTCGCTGAATTGAGAGCAGCCATTGAACGAGAATGCACACAAATACCAAACGAAATGTTTCGTGATGTTTGCGATTCCATTGCTTCGCGTTATCAGCAGTGCCTGGACCAGAACGGACGTCAGTTTGAAAACAGGCGTTGACAAAACAATTAAATAATGTCTGTAGATTCTATTACATTTTGAAAATGAAATGTATTTTAATAAACACTGCCTTTATAATTATTTAAAGTGTGTATACATTTTTTTGGGACGCCCTGTATATATATATATTAACTGTTTAGTTGCAAGCGCTTAAGCTTACAAAGAAAAACTGTTATAACTTATATATGACAGAGGTCTATTTATTAATTCATGCTCTAGGCTATTAACAGGATAAATAACTTAGTTTCTGCCGATGATATGGTGTTAATAATCCCTCTGTTAAAAGAAAGCAACTTTCTCTTACGCCAAATTACCCGAATGAAGCGGGGTGATGCAGTCGGTCAAAGGCAGGTTTGAATTCATCAGCTCGAAAACAAACGCAAATAACAGGTGTCCCGCGATTGCTTGGCCGTAAGATAGATATGGGACTTAAATTTAATGATATGTCTAAGTAGGCAGCACCACAGAGAAATGCTTCTGGTATACGGGGTAGAGAGAGAGAGAGAGAGAGAGAGAGAGAGAGAGAGTTTGCGTGTATCATTGATAATATTATTATTTAAAAGCGCTGTAGTGAATACTGTTTGGAAAATACATTTGGAGTTTCAATCGTGCATTTATCCAGGGCCGCCGCTTCCATTAGGCGAGGTTAGTAAATGCTAAGGGCGCCAAAGATCTGGGGGGCGCCAGCGCCTCCCGCCCTGTGCACGTCTGATAGTATTATGTAAGAACAACATGAAAAAAATAATGAAGGAATGAGAAGCATAGACAAATGATGAAAGGTTGTACGACGTATGTACACCAGTTTAGCTTGACTGATATTTACATAATTAACTTATTCATCTTATTGGGTCATTATAGAACTTTCACTATCACGACCTTTAACCCTTTAGGGACGGGAGTCGTAAATAAGCGATTTAAAAATGTTGCGCGCACAGACGGGAGTCGTCAATAAGCGACTCGGCTTATTTACGGCTTAATATGAGTTCCGGGAGTCGTCAATAAGCGAATAACTGTTTTTATGTGACATATGCCCTTCTTGCTTGGAAAAAACAGTAGATATGTCCTTTTTGCACGCATATTTTAGCACTTTTGAGCGTTCTGATTTGTTACTACATATGCCTCGCTTTACTCGCTGTTTTGATTGGTCATGACACTTTCTTGAACTGTGAAATGATTTTATAATTTTATAATAAATGTATGTATTAGCAAATTAAAATAGATCAGTGTAAGGCAAATAGTTTCTTCAATATGGTACCTTGATTACTTTGTGGGCAAACCCAATCGTGAAGTGGGAGGCGGGTGGGGGCGCCAGCTGCTGTCCTGCTAAGGGCGCCAAATAGGCTGGCGCCGGACCTGCATTTATCCTTTCATGCAGGAATGTATAAATTAACCGCGCCTTCATTTCCCTGACGAGATATGAATACACGGAGGGAATCAATACAGTTCCTCTAATTATGGGAATAAAATGCGTATAGATATGAGCCTTAAGGGATTATACTATATAAACGAATGGATTTGACAAGAGCCTCACAATTATTCAAAACGAGTGACTGTAATGTAAATAGAACAATTTTAGTACTTATTTTTAAATATAATAATAATTCTTAATAATGTATATACAACAATATAAAAATTCATTTTTAGCACTAATTGGCACATTATTAAGTGGTTTGCCTCGGATAAATATATATATATATATATATATATATATATGAAAATTATTTCACGAAAGTAACACGTGAAAAATATTTGAGCACCATTTTGTTTCCTTTCCTTCGTGGTTTTATTCATCATATATATATATATATATATATAAAGCCTTCTAAACCAAATGGCTGCTTAAGCCAAAGAGCAATATAAAATTAATTATTTATTTTTAAATATTATAATAATATTAATTCTAAATAATATATATATATATAAAACAATATAAAAATTAAAATTAGCACGAGTTAGCACATTATTAAGTGGACAACTTGGGATATATATATAAAGCATTCTAACCCAACTAGCTGCTTAATCCAACTGGTGGATTAAGACTTCTAAGCCAGCTGATGCTGGCAGTAACCTCTCCATTAATGTATACATTAATTAAATTAATATGGTAATCTGGCACCTCAAAAGTTATTAGTGTGTGTATATATATATATATATATATATATATATATATATATATATATATATATATATGTGTGTGTGTGTGTATGTGTGTGTATACATTCCTTTGTAAACGCCTTCTAAACCAACTGGCGGATTAAGACTTCTAAGCCAGCTGTGAGGTCAAGAGCGATCATTAAGTGATGCGACATGCCTGCAAGAATATCTTCATTAATTTATACACTAATTAAATAAATAGCGCAATGTGGCACCTCAAAACTTATTAATATATGTATATATATGATACACACAGACCGTGCATGGAACAAGGAACTCTTCTGGAATAATTAAATCCACTATAGTCCGAATAAGTAATGGTAAATGACAAATATCATAGTTTTTCTTTTTCATGATGCTAGCCCGACGTGGTCAATGGATCACTCGCAAAGAGGTCCCATAAATATAGCTTCCATCACCAGCTACCTGCAAAGTAAACAGGATCCAGCTTTGGGGACATGGATCTAGGGTTTAAAGCAGCCTAGCCCTGCTACATTTAGAACCTCAATATAAGCAAAAGACTCGCTGCCTTCACGTCAGATTGAATACATCAAAGAAAAAGGGGTAACTATTATAGTGGATTTAATTATCCCAGAAGAGTTCCATGTTCCATGCACGGTCTGTGTGTATCATAAAACACCTCAGGGGACCATTCTGAGTTCATTTCCATCTTGAAACGGACACGTTATGTGCCTTGAAAAGTGGACGCTCAATTCTGCTAGTTGAGGTTTAAGTTTTGGTTTTTGTCTAAAAATATAATAGTTACCCCTTTTTCTTTGATGTATTCAATCTGACGTGAAGGCAGCGAGTCTTTTGCTTATATTGAGGTTCTAAATGTAGCAGGGCTACGCTGCTTTAAACCCTAGATCCATGTCCCAAAGCTGGATCCTGTCTGCTTTGCAGATAGCTGGTGAGGGAAGCTATATTTATGGGACCTCTTTGCGAGTGATCCATTGCCCACGTCGGGCTAGCATCATGAAAAAGAAAAACTATGATATTTGTCATTTACCATTACTTATTCGGACTATAGTGGATTTAATTATCCCAGAAGAGTTCCTTGTTCCATGCACGGTTTGTGTGTATCATAAAACACCTCAGGCGACCATTCTGAGTTCATTTCCATATATATATTCACTCCTTTCTAAACGCCTTCTAAGCCAGCTGTGAGGTCAAGAGCGATCATTATGCGCATAAGTTTCCAGGCGAAAAGGTGCTCTATCTCCTCCTCTTCTCCTCTCTCTAAGGTTAGGTTTGGGTGGCAGCTTGGGGGATAAACCACTCCCCCTTATTTGCATACATTTTTTTGGTGACACTGGCACCATGGGGGAGGTGATTGGCACCTTGCAACAAGGGGGAGAAAGGGCTGGCACCTTGCAACAATTGATCAACATTGCAATTGCATATGCACTCGAACCTTTTGCGGTCATGCTACTTCTCTGTTACGCGATGTATACGCGCGTAGAAAGTAGTTCCGACAGTTGGCTTTTTGGTTACTTGTCAAATCGCGTTATATCAGATTTTTTTTTAGTAAAAATAGTATAATATATCTTTGTGATTTGTTGCATCCCTCTGCCTGGCGCCCGGGTCAGCTGCTCCTGTCGCCCCTCCCTAGTTACGGCGCTGATGTCGATTAGCATTTCCGCATGTGTGAAATGTCGCCTTATCGCTGAACAGAATGTGGTTTAACAAGTTTTCGGAATGAATTTTTTCCATCAATTCTGTGCACATGGTTCATCTTGGATAACACTGCTCAACAAAAAAAAACATTTTTGCTGATGATTTAATTCTGAGACCTGTTTCTGGATAATATTGATGTGCTGATTTCAAAAATCACCTTAGATTTTGTCCATCACATCAGGTTTTCGTGCAATGCAATATGCCTATTTTGGGTGATCCATGAAGGGCGCTTATCAAAATTGATGATTTTTGAGACCTGTTAACAGCTGTTTTGCTATTAAAATTTTATCTGTGGATAAGAAAACTGATGAAAGATCCGCAGTTCAGTAACTCAATGACCGAAACGGAGGCAAGAGCTTGGAATGCTTTTGTGGCAGAAGTTAAGAACTTCCGAGGAAACAAAAAGTCTGAAAATTATAAAGATCTTGTAAAGGATTTACTTGTAAACTTTCAGCAGTTGGGTTGCAACATGAGCATTAAAGTTCACTATCTCAACAGTCATCTGGATAAATTTCCAGAAAATCTTGGTGATGTTAGTGAAGAGCAAGGTGAAAGGTTCCACCAAGATATCAAAGTGATGGAAGAACGATACCAAGGAAGATGGGATACCCATATGATGGCTGACTACTGCTGGAGCCTGCAAAGAGATTGTCTTGACATCTCTCATTCTAGGAAGTCCTATAAGAGAAAATTTATCAGCATTGAAAAGTAAGAAAACAAGAAAAAGACAATGTTAAGAAAACTGGTCCCGTGCTTGCTTTAATATAGATTCATTTTTTGCTTATTTAAACACTTTTAATCACTTTATGTGTGAAATATTACCTTTGTATATTAAAGTTCACTCCTTGCACAATTGTTTACTTTTCCATGCTGATTCTGAGTATGTAAAAACTTATTTTTTGAAAAGAAAAAAAATTGGGCATAACCCTGCCAAAATGCGATATCTCCAAAATATCCGTATTTGATTGCTCGAAAACCTGACGTGATAGGCAAAAACTAAGGTGATTTTTTAAATCAGCACACCAAAGTTACCTAAAAACAGGTGTTAGAATTAAATCAGCAAAATTGGTGTTGGGCAGTGTAATCCTCTTCGTGTACCTCATGTAGCAATTGAATATGGTAACGTTTTTATGTTGATTTTAAAATCCTTAGAACAGTCTACGTTATGCTGTGTGAGTTGACATTGTAGGATTTGTTTCAAAGGCATCTCTTACCAATTTGACATTTTCTTGAGAGGTACCTGGACGTGCAGATATTGCCTCGCCATGAACAAATCCTGTTCTTTTAAATTAATTTATTGACCAGCTCGCGAATTGCTTTGTCTGTAGGTCCTGATATGTGAAATCTTCTTTCGAATTTTTCTCGAATTTCTTTGCACTTCTTCCCATGAATACATAGTGCTACTACCGTCACACTTTCATGTACATCCATCATCTATGGCCTGTAGAAAATAACAGAAACATCATTATTTCAGCAAAATGGATAAGGAATTTTGGACTACCCTTTATTTATATATATATATATATATCAAAACTATTGACTTCTCCTTAGGGAAACGGAGCTTACAGATGAAAAGAAGAATCAACACAAGGGCAAACATTTTCATTTATTTGTACATCAGACGTTTCGACAAATCTTTTGTCATCATCAGTGAGTTAAGTCTTAAAACCTTAAAACAAAATTGAAAAGTGAAAGTTACATCAATACAATATTAAAACCATTAAAATTAAAACCTTAAAGCAAAATGAAAATTGCATCAATACAAAATTAAAATCATTTAAATTTCATCACTATAAAAACTAAAATTAAATTAAATTTCATCACTATAAAAACTAAAATTAAATTACCTCAATAGGTAAATACACAATGTTTACATCCACCTCCATACTTGGCAAAGTCTAAGGGAATACTGGATGGTCAGAGGATTAGAAAGGGTATGTCTGTGAAAAACGGTTGGTTAGTTTAAAAGAGTTGTAATTTGTAGGATGAGCTATTATTATTAAGGGAGGGTTTGTTTCTATAGATGTACAAAGATTCTAAAATTCGGAGTTCTGTACGGTTATTGGATCTAGTTAAAATTTCAAACTGAGTTTTGTGAAGGGGATGGTCGTTTTCATTACTATGGTTTCTAATTGCGGATTGTGGAGGGCTACTGAGGGGACGGTTGGTACGGACTGACAAGCCCAAATGTTGAGAAAGGCGCACCTCCAGTTGGAGTTGAGTGCTGCCAATATACGCCCTCCACAATCCGCAATTAGAAACCATAGTAATGAAAACGACCATCCCCTTCACAAAACTCAGTTTGAAATTTTAACTAGATCCAATAACCGTACAGAACTCCGAATTTTAGAATCTTTGTACATCTATAGAAACAAACCCTCCTTAATAATAATAGCTCATCCTACAAATTACAACTCTTTTAAACTAACCAACCGTTTTTCACAGACATACCCTTTCTAATCCTCTGACCATCCAGTATTCCCTTAGACTTTGCCAAGTATGGAGGTGGATGTAAACATTGTGTATTTACCTATTGAGGTAATTTAATTTTAGTTTTTATAGTGATGAAATTTAATTTAATTTTAGTTTTTATAGTGATGAAATTTAAATGATTTTAATTTTGTATTGATGCAATTTTCATTTTGCTTTAAGGTTTTAATTTTAATGGTTTTAATATTGTATTGATGTAACTTTCACTTTTCAATTTTGTTTTAAGGTTTTAAGACTTAACTCACTGATGATGACAAAAGATTTGTCGAAACGTCTGATGTACAAATAAATGAAAATGTTTGCCGTTGTGTTGATTCTTCTTTTCATATATATATATATATATATATGTTACACACAGACCGTGCATTAGGGTGCCACACTCTATAGGGGCAGTTTTTAGAATTTGGAAATTTCGAATGGCCCTTAGTCATATTGTTTGGTTGAATGAGAAAACCCTAAATATGAAGTTTGAGCCCGATCGAAGTACATTTAGAGGTTCCGCATCGACCGTTTCTGTTGTACCGTGTGTTCGAAATAATGGATTTATCTGGGAAACCTGTAACCATGGCACTATTACATATATATACAGGGTTGAAAAAAACCATGTTTTAAAAAAAAAAAAAAAAAAAACTGGTTTTAAAAAAAAAAAAAAAAACTCAAATAACTCAATTAGGTACTGGTACTCAGAAATTAGAATTGCTGACTGTCTCATTTTTTAATTGGAAGATGTTAGATGTAAGAAGTGCTAACTTCACAAAAATGAAAATAAACCTAATAACAACATTTATATTTGTAGCTACATGCGTTTATAATGTAATTCATACAGGTAACTTCAATCCTTTTATGTGCAATGCCACTATTAAATAGGCCTGCTAGTGCAAGGTAGCTACATTATATACTACTGTACATACTAGGCTACCCTGAACTGATGGTTTTTAGGTCTTATCAATATAAATATAAGTTTTAGTTTTAGAGCTATTAGTTTATGAATTAAATAATTTGTGTTGTAAAAATTGAAATTATAAAAAAACAAAAACCCCCAGAAAAACATGTTTTTTTTAAATGGTTTAAACCATGGTTTAAACCAATGGTTTAAACCATTTGGGTTAAACCAGCCAACCCTGCATATATATTGCTATAATTTATGCATTTCATAAATTTAAATATTTATAATTAATATTTGCTTCTCATTGTATATGTATATGTTCACTACTTTTCAGCATTGAGATCTGGCAACAGCGGAACGCCGGGTTAGTGTGGTGAGTCACACTGTCACAGTCTTCAGTCAATCAGTCTCCTTCACGCATTCAACGCGTGATCATCTCGTGATGGCTACCGCAAGCTCACTGAGATCCAAGACCGAGATATGGCTAATCGGACACGCCAACCCAAGCCCCCTAACGGGAAACAGGTTACCTTCAAATGGTGAAGTGCTTCGCCGGTTTATACAGTTTCATAAGGTGCAAAAACAACTTCTAGCCGAGGCGGCGCGTAATGTGATCGTCGAGGTGTATACTTTCTGGGCTACGGCCAGAATCCCGACCATGACCTCCAAAAGCGCAGCGCGAAAACTGCTTAGACTTTACGACAATTGGCAGGCACTGCAGCGCAGCCGGAAGCGGTCCGGCGCCACAGGTGAGGCAGCCAGGGCGGCCTTCACTGAGGGACTCGATGACATTTTTGACGTGGCTCTCGACAACGCCCTCTCCGTCATCACCATCCAGGAGGATCGCGACTTCCTTCTTGCTCAACGCGAAAAGGGTCGCCGTGGTGTCATGTCCGGGGTGGACAAAATCCTCACTGGAATTGAGCAACGTGCATCCGCGCGTGAAGCTGCCAAAGAAAGGCAACGCCAAAAGCAATCAGAGCAATCACTGGCAACAGCAACCCTTACATCATCAAACTCGTCGTCGTCGCCTAATTGCTCGACAGAAGAGGAAACCAATCCACCTACAAAGCGCCGTCGCAAAAAGAACATTATGACTCAAGACCTAGCGTCGGCACTGGACCGGACCAAAACAAGCAACCGTGGAGCCGTTCAACTCATGAAAGCAGCTGCTTCCAGTCTGGATATTCAAGACACAGATGAACTGGCTCTCAGTCACGAGACGATTCGGCGTTGGCGATTGCGTCATCGAGGGGAAATCGCCAAAGAAGTGAAGATGACGTTCGATCCCAGTGTCCCGCTCATCGTTCACTGGGACGGGAAGATGGTCTCCGACTTCAGCGGCAAGAAGGTCGATCGCCTCGCCATAGTCGTGTCCGGCGACGGCGTCGACAAACTTTTCTCCGTGCCGAAGCTGCCTGCTGGAACTGGTCGCGCCCAAGCAGATGCTGTGCTGAACTCGTTGGATGACTGGGGAATCGCTGATCGTGTTGTCGGGCTCTCCTTTGACACGACAGCTGCCAACACGGGCGTCGTTTCGGGCGCTTGCGTCTTCATCGAACAGGGCCTTCACCGCCAGCTGCTGAACCTGGCCTGTCGGCACCACATGCTAAAATTGGTGGCAGAGAAAGCCTTCATCAAGTGCATGGGCCCCTCCTCTGGTCCTGACATTAAACTGTTCTCGCGACTGAAGGAGCGCTGGCAATCCGTCTGCACCGACCAATTCAGCGCCATCTCCAAGGAAGACCTTACTAAGCCGCTGCTCAAGGCGCGAGACGATCTGATCGCGCGTTTCAAGGGTCACATCACCAAGGGCCAGCCGCGGGACGACTACCTAGAGCTCCTGGAGCTGGCGATCATAGCGCTTGGAGGCGTCCCCCAGCGAGGTGTGCGCTTCATGCGACCGGGCGCACCCCACCGCGCCCGGTGGATGGCCAAAGTGATATACGCCATCAAGCTCCACCTCTTCCGGCAGCAGCTCCCCATTAAGGCTCGCGAGGCCCGGGGTATCCTGCGCTTCGTAAACTTTGCGCTGCTGGTTTATATTCCGGCCTGGTTTACGGCGCCCCTTCCCGCCGCTGCCCCTCGAACTGACCTGGCGATGCTCAAGGCGCTGGTTGACTACGACAAGGTGGACAAGGACGTGTCCAAGGCTACCTCCCCTGTGTTTCGACGACATCTCTGGTACCTGAGTGAACACCTGGCCGCCCTCGCTCTCTTCGATGACGACACTCCGCTGGAGGAGAAGAGTCGAATTGCGACGGCCATCAAGGATGTCGAGGGCACCGAGGAGCCACCCAAGCGCATTGCCCTGGACGTCTGCCCGGAGGAGCTTGAGCGAAAGACAGTCGCAGACTTTTGCACGACATCCAGCACGCTTCTTTTCGAGCGGCTCGCGATCAATACTTCTTTCCTAGAGTTGGAGCCGGCTACCTGGTCGAACAATGCGTCCTACCTGGTGGGGAAACACCGTGTCTCTACGTTGAGCGTTGTCAATGTCCGGGCGGGCGGGTGTTACTCCTATTAATCCTGTATAACAATGTATAATCGTATATACTTTATTTCTTAGTAATTATTTTGATTTATATGGCCAGTAGGCTCAGTATATTACTATGATTAATACGGAATAAAATGTTTTTTATTTTAATAATATTAAGTTGTTTTGTTGCAATAAAATTGAAATTGATTTAATGATATTGTATTATTAATAACATTACACACAGAGAATAGTATCCTGCTACCCAGGCATGGTGGGACAAGTTTATTCCAATTAATTATGAAATAATGTTGCACAATATTGTTAAGGTGTTTGCACTGTTTGCTAGTTGCGTATTGTGTTGTTATAAGCTGGTTGCCGGTTGGTGTGGTTTGGATTACAAAGCATAAACGTATTAAGGTGAAACTTTGAAAAAAAACTTTTGAACCGCGACAAAAATATTAATATAAAAAAAAATATTGGAGATGGAATAAACTTAATGCTATGGAAATATAGCTGTGACTGTCCTCTACGCCATGGTATATGATAGCATTTATATTGACATTGTACATGTTACTTTACCCCTTGGAGCTGGAGCAATTTCTTGGAGAAACTCATTACTTCTGACACGTGGTACGCCAGAGATGGTCGATGCGGAACCCTTAAATATCCTTCAATTTGGCTAACATTTCATATTCAGGGCATTTTCACCTAACCTAACAATCCCACAAAGGGCCGTCCTAAAAATCAAAATATGATTTTTATGTGGCACCCTACCGTGCATGGAACAAGGAACTCTTCTGGGAAAATTAAATCCACTACAGTTCGAATAAGTAAAGGTAAATGACAAATACTATAGTTTTTCTTTTTCATGATGTTAGCCCGACGTGGGCAACGGGTCACTCGCAAAGAGGCCCCAAAATATAGCGCTCCTGACCAGCTATCTGCCAAGCAGATAGGATCCAGCTTTGGGACAGGATCTAGGATGATAGCTGGTGAGGGAAGCTATATTTTGAGGCCTCTTTGCGAGTGACCCGTTGCTCACGTCGGGCTAACATCATGAAAAAGAAAAACTATAGTATTTGTCATTTATCATTACTTATTCGAACTATGGTGGATTTAATTTTCCCAGAAGAGTTCCTTGTTCCATGCACAGTCTGTGTGTAACATAAAAGATCTCAGCGGACCATTCTGAGGTCAATCCCATTATATAATATATATATATATATATATATATATATATATATACACATATATATATATATATATGGGATGAATTTCACAATAAAACACGTGAAATGAATGAATGCTGCAAACCCACAATGAAAAAAGAAAAACGATTCCAAGGCCTTTCGTGTATTCAGAGCTACACCTCGTCAGGGAATGAAGATAAAAGGCGAGATGCCCATAGATATATACAACGTACAGGAAAAACAAAACAATTAGCACATACTTAACAATGGTTAATGAGAGGCAAAAGAAATTTTAACATGATATTGTCAATTTTATACATTCCCGCACTGTTATTGAAATTGTTTTTAAAATGAATAAATGCACATTCTAGAATATTTCTTTCTATTATATCTCTGTTTTTAACAAGCGCTTTAGAACTATCCCACTTGATGGTATGGTTACATCTATACGTATGGTTAAATAAAGCATTGGAATTATTAGCTGTTCTACAAGCATATTTATACTGTTTTACCCTACTATCTAACGTTTTACCGGTTTGGCCTATATATACTGAGTTACATTGTGTACATCCGATCGAATACACACAACCAACAACATTATCAGGGCTATTCTTTATTAAGCGTGATTTAACAGTATTATTATACTTAAAGATTACATTAATGCCAATTGCTTTAAGTAAAGTTGGAAGGTATTGAAAATTAACATGGTAATGTAGGCTAAGGATATTTTTATGCTGAAATTCCTTTACAATTACATTATTATAATACCTATTCTTGGCTTTCTTAAGACAGTTATCTAAAAATGAAATAGGGTAACATAATTTAGTACCAATATTCATGATATTGCATAACTCGGAATCTAAAAATTGAGGACTGACAACGCTCAATGCTCGAAGAAACATAGCAAAGAAAATAAAAGATTTAATCGAAGGATGATGGTTAGAATAAAAATGCACATAAGAGTTATTATTAGTAGGCTTACGGTAGACTTCATATTTGAACTGATTATAGCATCTCCAAATTTTTAGATCAAGAAAAGATAGGCTTCCATCATTTTCATTTTCAACTGTGAACTTAAAAGATGGGACTAAATTGTTGAGCCTACCAAGAAATAAGTCAACATCCAAATTATTAGGCCAAAGGCATAAAATATCATCTATATACCTGTACCAACAATTTAGTCCCATCTATTAAGTTCACAGTTGAAAAAGAAAATGATGGAAACCTATCTTTTCTTGATCTAAAAATTTGGAGATGCTCTAATCAGTTCAAATATGAAGTCTACCGTAAGCCTACTAATAATAACTCTTATGTGCATTTTTATTCTGACCATCATCCTTCGATTAAATCTTCTATTTTCTCTGCTATGTTTCTTCGAGCATTGAGAGTTGTCAGTCCTGAATTTTTAGATTCCGAGTTATGCAATATCATGAATATTGGTACTAAATTATGTTATCCTATTTCATTTTTAGATAACTGTCTTAAGAAAGCCAAGAATAGGTATTATAATAATGTAATTGTAAAGGAATTTCAGCGTAAAAATATCCTTAGCCTACCTTACCATGTTATTTTTCAATACCTTCCAACTTTACTTAAAGCAATTGGCATTAATGTAATCTTTAAGTATAATAATACTGTTAAATCACGCCTAATAATGAATAGCCCTGATAATGTTGTTGGTTGTGTGTATTCGATCGGATGTACACAATGTAACTCAGTATATATAGGCCAAACCGGTAAAACGTTTGATATTAGGGTAAAACAGCATAAATATGCTTGTAGAACAGCTAATAATTCCAATGCTTTATTTAACCATATGTATCGATGTAACCATAGCATCAAGTGGGATAGTTCTAAAGCGCTTGTTAAAAACAGAGATATAATAGAAAGAAATATTCTAGAATGTGCATTTATTCATTTTAAAAACAATTTCAATAACAGTGCGGGAATGTATAAAATTGACAATATCATGTTAAAATTTCTTTTGACTCTCATTAACCCTTGTTAAGTATGTGCTAATTGTTTTGTTTTCCTGTACGTTGTATCTATGGGCATCTCGCCTTTTATCTTCATTCCCTGACGAGGTGTAGCTCTGAATATACGAAAGGCCTTGGAATCGTTTTTTTTTTCCTTGTGGGTTTGCAGCACATATATATATATATATATATATATATATATATATATATATATATATATATACAGGGTTTCGCAAAAGTCAGTACCCATAGGTACATTTTAATAATTTGTGTTTTAATATGTGTTTTGTTCTTTTCAGATTTGTTGTTGAACCTATGGCACAGAAATTGACAATAGATGAACGGATGGAGATAATTTTAATGTGTGCAAGGCGTGGTAACACACACCGATCAGTTGCTGCTACTTTTAATGCAAACACCCTGCGAAGCCGCCATTTCAGGTATCAGTTGGAAAACTGTTCACTCGCTTCAATGAAACGGAAAGTGTCCACGATTGGCCGCGTAATGGCGGCCAAAAATCCCAACCGATGTAGCAACATCACTAACGGTACTCAATCACCTCGAAAACAGCCCACGTAAGTCCTTAAGAAAGTTATTCCAGGAAACGGCTGTCTCCAGAAGATCCATTCAACGAATTCTTACAACAAATCGTTTCCACCCCTACAAAGTCCAACTCATTCAAAAACTGCACGGTGACGACACAGACCTCGTGTAGAGTTCTGCCAGTGGTTTCTACAACATCGACAGCTTCAACGAAGGATCATGTTCAGCGACGAAGCGATATTTCACCTCAGCGGTCGTGTAAATAGGCGTAATGCACGTTATTGAGCCAATGAGAACCGCCACTGGATGGAGGAAGAACATGTGCAATTCGATCCACGAATTATGGTGTGGGCTGCGCTCTGGGGGGATCGGTTAATTGGTCCGTATTTTTTCGACGGCAATGTAACAGGTGAAACATATCTGCATATGCTGCAAACATTTCTAATGCCTATACTGGACGGCATTCCATTGGCAGAACGGGCGGAGATGTGATTTCAGCAGGATGGTGCACCACCACATTTCGCAACCATCGTCCGGACCTCTTTAGATGAAACATTCCCAAGGAAGTGGATCAGACGGCGAGGGCCCGTCGAATGGCCACCTAGGTCTCCAGACCTCACGCCTCTTGACTTTTTCTTGTGGGGCCATCTCATCTCAAGTCGGTAGTCTATGTTGATCGACCCAGAACCATACGTTCTCGAAAGGATAAAATCACATCTGACTGTGCCAAAATCAGTACCAATGTGTTAAGATATGCTCAAACATAATGCATTCAAAGCGTCAGAAAGTGTCTCCAAGTGGAGGACCACCAATTCGAACATTTATTATAATTTAATAAAATGTGCCTATGGTTCCTGATTTTTGCGCCACCCTGTGTATATATATATATATATATATATATATATATATATATATATATATAGAGAGAGAGAGAGAGAGAGAGAGAGAGAGAGAGAGAGGTGATCATGATATATGTTGGTTCATACATGTCTTAACAGACAATTTATTGGATAATTAAGAATAAGGAATTTTCGACATGTTTATAAGGGGACCATTAGACAGAATATATTTCTATACGATAAATGGATACTAATTACCTTTAATTATATGGTTATTTTGTGAGATTGTGACATTATTGCTTCATTTATACTTAGTTTATTGATACAGTTTCGTTGTTAATTTGAACTCACTCAATGTAGTTTATGTCAATTATTAGAGGTAATAATTGTGTTTTATATAAAGGTGTTTAGATTAAAAAATTTAAGAAAGTGGAATTAAATATGGAAAATTAGAAGGGAATAAAACTTGAGAATAATAATTATTTAAAATAATAGTTGGTTTTATATATCTGTAGACTAGGGTTCTTCTTATTTTGCGACTTTTTAATTGTTTTGACTGCGCCCCCGGATATTGTGCGAATAGCCACAAAAACAAATCATGTGAAGTTTGAGAGCAATCGGATAATTTTTAAAACCTCTCCGGGGCATTTTTGTATTCTCCCCCTTGTGAACTCGGTGAACTTTTCGGTTGCTTCTTCGATTGCTCCGCCTCCTAATGCGTTCGGTTTTAGTAAATAATATTACGGAGTATCTCAGTTATTGCCATCCTTGCGTCGGAGTTGGTTGTGCAGATATTTCAGTTTCGTTTTGCCTTATAGGCCTAGAAGCCAAGCCTCCAAGGTATTGATTTCTCAAATAAATTGTGGAAAAGTAAACTTGTAGATGAAAATGTTAGCTTGCAGCGAGGGAAACATATTTTAATTTTACATCATTTCATTTTAATTCATTATTTAAAACTATATCATTAATTTATATTAATCGTTATATTTCATGTTATAAAATGTCTATTTTTCTAATAAGTTTTAACATTTTTCCCTTCACAGACTTGAAATCATGTCGACTGCAACTGACGCGGAAGTCAACGAAGGTGTTTATGGAAAAACTGTACACGCTTACAACATGGTATCGTATGTGGTACCTTTATTCCACAACTAAATATAAATTATTAATTAATTGAATTAAATATCTACAAAATTGCCTCGGGACTGGCGACATAGCCTATTGGGAATGAAAATAATTGCAATACATACATAGAACCCAATATGAAGGCATTGGGCCCACCCAACCACAAGAAAAATTTATTATTTCGTGTTCAAAATTTTCCACCGCTGACTCATGAAAATTACATCGCGAGAAGAGTCAACAAATTTTGCAAATTCAGCAAATAATAAAATACGAAGATTATATTTTACTGGCGGCACTCTGAGCTGCTTATGTTACAGCGATGCTTTAAGCAAGGAAGATGTACTTTATCTTCCTATAAGTTCTGAGTGAAATCCTCATAATATAAAACCTAATAACTATAAAAAGGATAGGCTTATTCCTTCAGGTATTTAAATACAGTGACTGCCTATAATAGTTACCTCAAATCAACTCATTGTGTAACTCTATCGTACCACGGCCGTACATCGAAAAAGATCGTCGCGCCTTACATCGAAACAGAAGCGAGGCCCAACGAAATAATAAGGTAAGACAATTCTTTTCTTTACCATTAAGCAGCGCAAATACCGAAGGCAAATAAACATAAAGAGGTCCTTTGAAGACCTACATATACATAACTCTCTAACGAAAAAACTTAGGGTTTTGTCATTAACTCTCTATACAATAACTACATGATAATTTCCAATCGGCAAAGGTTGAAGCCAATTTCAACAATAAGCTCCTATAGTTTTTTCAAATGGTAGCCCGCGTATATGGGGAACCGATCCCTTTACCTTTACACTAACACAAACGTTACCTTTACACCCACCGAAAACAAAGGCTTGTTCATTTAACAGGCTTAACTCGTTTTAAGCCCTATAAAAAATAGGCATATTTCAACATAATCCTATTTAGTAGGTTCACTTCACATTAAGCCTATTTAATAGGTCCTACTCTTTAAATCAAAACAAAGCCTTGTTCATTTAAAAGGCTTAATTCATTTTAGGTCCTATAAAAATAGGCCAATTTCAACCTAAGCCTATTTAGTAAGCTCACAACATAAGCCTGTTTAGTAGACCCACCTCACTTTACCTTACCTAATAAGCCTCACATACTCATACACTAAAGGCCTATTCAAACACTACAATTTGCAATTTAAATATAAAAGTAGCCTACCTCACAAAGTAGGCCCTACTCTTTAAACTCAAGGGTGCTCTTCCAATATGTGCTCTACCTTAAAATTTACATTCCAATACGTGATCTACCTTAGATTATTCGGATTAGCAGCAGGTACGTTAGTTAGCCTTATAAGGCTAACTAACGAAAATATCACGACTTAACCTAACCAATCGTCAAGGGCGTATAGTTGACCTAATGATTGGTTAGGTTAAGTCATGATATTTTCGTTAGTTAGCCTTATAAGGCTAGTTTCACGGTAGAGCACGTATTGGAATATGGTAGATCACAGTTTCGCGGTAGAGCACATATTGGAAGAGCACCAACTCAAGGCCTATCCTAACTAAAAACACTAAATTTTTTTGTTCAACCTGTGGTGTAGGTTATGAAATTTATTTCAGCAATTTAACTTACTCATAAGACTCATTAACATCGCAAAATTCAACTCAGAACTGTAACATCACAAAATTCAACTCAGAACTTTATCAAAAAATTCAACTCAGAACTGTAACATCACAAAATTACTGTAAAATTAAACCTACACCCACCTAACACACACATTCTAAGTCCTATTTGACATATAGGCGTAACACATTCTAAGTCCTATTTGACATATAGGCGTAACACATTTTAAGTCCTATTTGACATATAGGCGTAACACATTCCAAGTCCTCTTTGACATATAGGCGCATCCTATTCCAAGTCCTATTTGACATATAGGCGCAACCTATTCTAAGTCCTATTTCCCATATAGGCGCAACCTATTGTAAGTCCTATTTCACGTATAGGCATAAAACAGACAAGGCTTGATATAAGGGTCTCAAATGCAACATTTGAGGATCTTTACTCAGCCAAATTGGTTAACCTAACACAAAACTCAAAAATAAAACCCTACAACAAAATCTACATTTACACACATACATACGGTATATAAATTTATACATACAACTCCAAGCATCCAATTCTTCTTTTAAAGAAGAATCACACAACAGATGTCATTAACAGACACATATATTCATTGCAAACAGATTGGATTCCTTCAAAACCCCAAACCTTCCAGACGTACCTGTAGGACACATACATTTACTAAATCATAACTACGGGTATTGACTTCACTGGAGTGGTGAATCCAAGTTTTGAAAACCAACTGGATTCAGAGGAATGCAATACACACACACACACACACACACACACATACACACACACTGTACTCTTTACATGTCACAAACACAACAACCTGTCTGAACATAACCAAGGGTCGGAGAGTAAAGGCTTTTATTGCTGTGCTCTGGTTCTGTGCACATAATTTTGTGATAAAAATTATGTGGTTAGAGAGTGGCACATACAAACCCAAACTACTATTTCAAGGGGCTGATGGCCTACCTTGGCAATAGCCCAAATTATTCAACAAGGGGCTGATGGCCTACCTTAGCCATAGCCCAAACTATTCAACAAGGGGCTGAGGGCCTACCTTGCCCATAGCCCAAGTTATTTAACAAGGGGTTGATGGCCTACCTTGGCCACAGCCCAAATTATTCAACAAGGAGCTGATGGCCTATCTTGGACATAGCCCAAACTATTCAACAAGGGGCTGAGGGCCTACCTTGGCCATAGCCCAAATTATTCAACAAGGGGCTGATGTCCTACCTTGGCCATAGCCCAAACTATTCAACAAGGGGCTGATGGCCCCCCTTGGTCATAGCCCAAACTATTCCACAAGGGGCTGATGGCCTCCCTTGGCCATAGCCCAAATTATTCAACAAGGGGCTGATGGCCTACCTTGGCTATAACCCAAACTATTCAACAAGGGGCTGATGGCCTATCTTGTCCATGGCCCAAACTATTCAACAAGGGGCTGATGGCCTATCTTGGCCATAGCCCAAACTATTCAACAAGGGGCTGATGACCTACCTTGGCCATAGCCCAAACTATTCAACAAGGGGCTGATGGCCTACCTTTGCCATAGCCCAAACTATTCAACAACTGGCTGATGGCCTACCTTGGCCATAGGGCAAACTATTACAAGCGTCTTGTGGCCTCCCTTGGCCAGAGACCAAACTATTACAAGGGTTTTGTGGCCTCCCTTGGCCAGACCAAACTTTCTTGAGGGTCTTGTGGCCTCCCTCCGCCAGACCAAACTTTCTTGAGGGTCTTGTGGCCTCCCTTGGCCATGGGCCAAACAACAAGGGTCTTATGGCCTCCCTTGGCCTTGGGCCAAACAACAAGGGTCTTATGGCCTCCCTTGGCCATGGGCCAAACAACAAGGGCCTTATAGCCTCCCTTGGCCATGGGCCAAACAACAACCGTCTTATGGCCTCCCTTGGCTATGGGCCAAACAACAACGGTCTTATGGCCTCCCTTGGCCAGAGACCAACCAACACAAAAACAGTACAGGATTCAAAGCCCAAAGCCCTCTAGATCTACTCTACTGTAGAGGAGTAACATTTACTCTACTAAAACTACGGTTATTGACTAGTCTGAAGTGGTAGGAGGTTTGAATACAGTACAAACTTTTTTAACCAAACAACACAACATGGAAGTACAGTACATTTCAATTAACTCACCAACTTAGAAGTCACTTTAAAACAAAAATGGTTAACAAAACAAAACATGCAAAACTCCAAAAGAACATTAGTAAACCAGCATTTAAAAACTGGTGACTTCTAAAACTTATACAAATAATGAGCAAAGTTAAAATGCTTAATAACTTTACTTTAATTCCATAAATTTCCTATACCTAAGGGGAGTCAAACTGATTGACATAACTTTAATTAAATTTGAAATGTTAGCCTCTTGACCTTTTATATTTAAATAGGTCTTGAGTAACCTTTCTCTTCCTAAATTCCTACTTCATTCTTTTTAATCCATTTCACATGGTTTAAACACACAGTTTGTCAAAAAATTTAATCTATAAACGCTTACAACATGGTATCGTATGTGATATCTTTATTTCATAATTAAATATAAATTATTAATTAATTGAGTTAAATATCTACAAAATTGCCTCGGGATTGGCGACATAGCCTATTGGGAATGAAAATAATTGGCATACATACATAGAACCCAATATGGAGGCATTGGGCCCACCCAACCACAAGAAAAATTTATTATTTCGTGTTCAAAATTTTCCACTGCTGACTCATGAAAATTACATCGAGAGAAGAGTCAACAAACTTTGCAAATTCAGCAAATAATAAAATACGAAGATTATATTATACTGGCGGCACTCTGAGCTGCGTATGTTACAGCGATGCTTTAAGAAAGGAAGATGTACTTTATCTTCCTATAAGGTCTGAGTGAAACCCTCATAATATAAAACCTAATAACTATAAAAAGGATAGGCCTATTCCTTCAGGTATATAAATACAGTGACTGCCTATATTAGTTACATCAAATCAACTCATTGTGTAACTCCATCGTACCACGGCCCTACATCGAAAAAGATCATCGCGCCCTACATCAAAACAGAAGCGAGGACCAAGGAAATAATAAGGTAAGACAATTCTTTTCTCTACCATTAAGCAGCGCAAATACCGAAGGCAAATAAACATAAAGAGGTCATTTGAAGACCTACGTATACATAACTCTCTAACGAAAAAACGTAGGGCTTTTGTCGTTAACTCTCCACTGTAATCTGCTGGAAATTTCTAACGGATGAGGGTATCAGGCAATCAACCCATAGTCCTATATAGTTTTTTCACAGTGTTTCTGGTAGGCCACCCATCTGAGTCCCTGACCGGCTCAAAGCTGCCGTCGAAAGGAGAGGTCCTGCGCCGCTTCTTCCATGTGCACATCATCGGCAAACAGACAATACGGAAGGCGGCTGATATCGTCATCAACGAAGTCCGCGAGTTTTTGGAAATCGCTCGGATCCCGACCTCTGTTCATCATCGTTGTGCCCAGAAGCTCATCAAGTTGCACGAGGAGTGGAAGAACCTGTTGCGCAAGAAAACGCAGGCGACCACGCCGTTCCTCGTGAAAAAGCAGAACGCCTGGACGCGCGGTCTCAACAATCTATTCGACATCGCCCACGGGAACGCGCTGAAGATGCTCGTCATTCAGGAGGCCAAGGCGTTTCTCCTGGCGCAGCGCGAGTACGGTCGGTGAGAGGCGATGTTCAGCGTCGACCGCCTCCTCGCCGAGCGTGAGGCGCGACAGGCGCATCGCATCGCAGAGGATCGCTCCAGCTCCAGCGAGGGCAGCCCAGAGCGCCCTCGCCAAAGCAACGACGCCCACGCCCAGCCATCGACATCCAGCGCCGCCAGCCCACCGCCGCTGAAACGCCGCGGGCTGCAGCAGGTGGCCGCCGCGCTCGACCGCGCGCACATCGCAGACAACAAGGCGGTCCAGGTCGTGGCAGCGATTATTTAGAGTCTTGGGCACAATGTTGTGGAACTCATCGTCAACCGGTCGTCGTTCTACCACTCGCGCATCAAACACCGTAAGGAAGCCCCTGCCGTCATCAAACGGGTATTTGCGCCCGACACCCCACTCATCGTACACTGGGACGGGAAGCTGGTGGCCGACGTGACGGGAGGCGCGGACAACGTCGAACGGTTGCCCGTCCTTGTCTCCGGCGAAGGAGTCGCCAAGCTCCTCGCTGTCCCAAAGCTCGCCACCGGCACTGGTCAAGCAATGGCGAACGCTGTCGTCGAGGCGCTGGAGGAGTGGGGCATCGCAAACCGCGTCGCCGGCCTGAGCTTCGATACGACGGCGTCCAACACAGGCGCGCGCGCGGGCGCCTGCGTGCTCATCGAACAGAAGCTGGGCAAGGATCTGCTGAACTTTGCCTGCCGCAACCACATGCTCGAACTCGTCGCCGCCAACGCGTTCGGCGAGTGTTTCCGCGCCTCCTCCGGTCCCAACGTCTAGCTCTTCAAGCTATTCAAGGAACGGTGGGATTCCATCAACACCGAGCGCCACCTGGTCATCGACGACGAGGAGGCCACGGCGGCCCTCATGGACGCGCGCGAAGATCTCATCGCCCGCTACCATTTCCACCTCTCCCAACAACAGCCGCGCTGTTAGAGCTGTCCATTATCGTCCTCGGCGGCGTGCCCACGCGCGGCATCCGGTTCATGCGCCCAGGCGCCCTCCAAAGCGCGCGCTGGATGGCGAAGGCCATTTATTGCCTCAAGATGTTCCTGTTCCGCGAACAGTTGGTCCTCACCGCACGGGAGCAGACCGGTCTCAGGCGATTCATCAACTTCGCCCTTGCCCTCTACGCCCGGCCTGGTTCGCTTCACCGAACCCCGCCGCCGCCCCAGCGAACGACCTTGCCCTCCTCCAGGACCTCTTCGGCTACGAGGACAAGGCGCTCGCCAAGGTTCTGGCCGACGACTTCGCAGCCGGCACCTGTGGTATCTGAGCGAGCTACTCGTGTCGCTTGCCTTCTTCGACGACAACACATCTGCGGAGACAAAGAGGATGATGGTGAAGGCGCTCGAGTTGCTCTGTAAATTTTCTATAATGTATATTGTGTTCGGTAGCGTTTAACCTACACAGTTATTGTTATGGGTCAATCCAATGGCTGTAGCTCAAGTCAGGACTCATTGTAAAATACCAGGTTGACGTACGGCCAAGTTCAAACATCATCCAGCATCGCTTTATGGGAAGTAGTGTTATGTGGCCAATCAGTTTACATTATGATACTCCATATCCTACGTCTGTACTCGACCTTAAAAAATAAATCACTAAGAATTTAGGATATTTTTTCTTTTTTGGGTCTTCGAACAGTATGATGTGTAGTAGCATGATGGCATTTGGGTAGAGGAATTTGGGGCCCTTTGAAACTTGCCCCTGGAGGGACCCCTGAATGCCTTCGCCTCCGTTATGAGGGGGCCTGTTCCTTAAGTTCCTTACCCCGTTCATGAGGTCTCACCGTCTTTCGTGAGGGGAATTTGTGGGTTTGCCTCTTGAGGGGGCCCGCAAGGGGCTCCCTTCTCCTTAGGAAAAAGAAAAAGAAAAACAAGCAGAATGGATAAATTTGAGAATTTCCACCTTCAGTTCCTTTATAAGACTTCATGGTCTTTCATGAGAGATATTTAAAAAAAAGAAAAAGGGAAAAAACAAACAAACAAACATTCCCGAGGCCGGGGTTTGGCTAATCTAAGGTTGACTTGAGTTGGAAAAAAATTCATGGCTCTTTTTATACAGCGTTCTGCCGTGTTCAGTTTCGCGGGTCCTGTTAGTTTTATCTTAATTGACGTCACTTCTAGCTGCATTTACAGGGGGAGCAACATTCTCACTCACCAGACTGATATTTTGTGTGTGTATATACTGTGTCTGTATATATACACGTACTTTACAGGAACAGGGTAAAAATCAAATAACACAGTTGCCTTATGTCAACAGAGCTTGACATTCAATTTTGAACCTTATATCCTTAAACAATAGAGACTGAACAGGAGAAAAATTCACATAAATATTTCGTGCATGAAAAAAGGTTTAATAGACAGAAATAGACCTATACGAGATGATGTATGCGTCTCAAAACATACAGCAATTTGTGTTGTGTTCTCTAAGCCAGTTTTACCGTATAGCTAGATGAATACATTCATTTCTTTCTTCAAGTTAAATATAGATGTTACGAAAAGCAAAATTCAGATTAATTACGATTCAACCCTATACAAATTTCTGAATTAATATTTGTATTATATGAAATTAGAATAATAGAAATATTAACTAAATTAAAATAAATTACATCTAATTTTCAATTATAGGAATAACTCATACTTTTCCAATTACTCATACTTTTCCAATTTTGAAGTCAAATATTTTTTCAATTGGATAAAGTAATGTTTTAATTATTCATCCATCAAATCTGTTTTTCTACCTCTAATTATCCACTTAAACATTATTATTATTACTATTACTATTATTATTATTATTATTTTTTTATTATATACTCGTATATGTATACATCTGTATACATATACATATATTGTATTTTTAGCCAAAAACCCATCATGAAACGGACATGTTATGTGCCTTGAAAAGTGGACGCTCAATTTTGCCAGCTGAGGTTTAAGTTTTGGTTTTTGGCTAAAAATACAATAGTTACACCTTTTTCTTTGATGTATTCAATCCGACGCTAAGTTTGTGCTAAAAATACTATTTTTGATATATCCACCTGAAAGAAAACTGGCTGTCGAGTTTTCATAGAATATACCATTTTTAGCCGAGATTCTTTCTGAATATGTATTTGAATTGTAGAGAAACTTTTATCAACAATCTTTCTAGTTCCAGTCATGACTAGCACCTATTTACATTTCTTCAACTAATATTTCTCTAATTTAGCGTCTGTTAGCAGATTCCTATTTTTTCTCGTAATAATCTGTTCTTTTCACTTTTCATTTGCGCTAGTCAATCATACCATTTACTACAATGTACAGTTGCCTGCATATGTAATGTTCCTCGCCTCACAATGGACTCCGTACATGTGGCAAGCCGCAGCGATAGTCAAGATACCCCAACTGGGAGAAGGTAGGGTGTGGGGGGAGAACAACCGAGTCCAACAATATATAACATTGACATAGAGGTAGGGCGCCGTTCAAAAATTACTTAACGCTATTTTTGCTAAAACCTGACATCCCCCCTGTAACGTTCCATAACGTGTGGGGTGTAGGGTGGCGGAAGTGTTACGTAACATCTTAGGGAGTGCCTTTTCTAGCGTTATAGAACGTTCCTGGGGGATCTGGGGTGTCAAGTTTTAGCAAAAATAGGGTTACGTAATTTTCGAACGGCCCCTAATTATAATGTAATGTCTGCTTTCATAAAGAGAAACGATTAATATAGATCGCGAACAGCGTTGAACTTCATGTTTACTCGTTTTATACAGTAATACGGTTCCCTTATGATTACTGCAAGTCTATATGAACAGATACCACAATACAACTTTTTATATACTACTGAATTTGAACCAAAAATAGACATTACACAACCATCCTCCACACTCCCTCATTCCCCTTCCCCACCCACCAATTAAATCATAATGTAACAATACTAATAAAGCTGTTCGTAGAGTCCATGTGCAGCTTTAAACCTTTACTAACTTCCGAATCTACACGATTTTATATATATATACTGACATTGAGCAAGAAAAAGATTGAGACAGTGTGAGAGAGAGCGAGGTAGAGGTGCAGAGAGAGAGTTAGTGGAAAATGGTTTATCGATTGCTAAGCAAAGAACTTGTTAACAGTTTCGATCTGAATAACAGTAACTTATTATCAAAATCACATAAGAATAATCCACGGTTATACAAGCATAAACATATTTATATGCACTTATAAATTCATATAATATTATACTAATGTTTGTGAAATGACGTTGATGGGCCAAACCATGGTGTTGACATGGTTACTTGCTGTCACCGTCCAGGAGAGACTACATATAGGCGTGTTAGTAAAAACCTAAGGTGAAGGTTGCATGGAGCAGGATATCTCCACCGGTTTGTGGCTGAAACCTATTATATTAATAGTGTTTTCCAACGTAAATGAATCTCTCGGTAAGATAGATTTGAAGCTCTCCACACTGAAACCTGTCATGGTAAATGGATTGTCTCTGCATGGGATAACCTACACAAAATGAGGGAGACCATTCGGAAGGGTTGAGAAATTAGCGACATTCATGACATTCTTCTTATACAGTAATAATACAGTATAATTCAAAATGTTTTTACCACCTTTACTTTGCAAAGTTTTATTACAATATACTGAATTTACTTTTCAAATAAAGTATTTTAATGATCTAAGTTTTATTTTCTTACTATCTTCAAAAGATTAGTTTAAATTGTCAAAGTTTCGCCTGCATACGCGAAAAACCCCTAGTACAGTATACGCGAAAAACGCAAAAATTTCCTGCGGGCGAACATTTCGCACTCACCAGTATATAAAAACTTCTATTGTAGTAGCTGTTCATAAAGATTTGCAGTAATCATAATGGAACCTTATTACTGTATAAGAATAGTACACTATATGGAGTTCAACGCTGTTCACGATCATATTAATTGTTTATCTTTATGAACACAGACATTACATTATAATTACCTTTATGTCAATGACTGCACATATCCTTTAGATATATACAGGGCGTCCCAAAAAAATGTATACACACTTTAAATAATTATAAAGGCAGTGTTTATTAAAATACATTTCATTTTCAAAATGTAATAGAATCTACAGATATTATTTAATTGTTTTGTCAATGCCTGTTTTCAAACTGACGTCCGTTCTGGTCCAGGCACTGCTGATAACGCAAAGCAATGGAATCGCAAACATCACGAAACATTTCGTTTGGTATTTGTGTGCATTCTCGTTCAATGGCTGCTCTCAATTCAGCGACTGTTGCAGGTTTTATAGCGTAGACTTTGTCTTTTAAGTATCCCCATAAAAAAAAGTCTAGTAGTGTGAGGTCTGGTGAACGCGGAGGGTATTCTACGAAACCCCTTCGTCCAATCCACATCCACATCGTGCCAAGTACCACTCGCAATACTCCACTCTTCGGTCCGGATCATCTTCATTAATAGCATGGACTAATCTTGGAATGTAACTTTTCCATTGACAGCGCTTCAAAATGCGTTGGACAGACGATTCTGAAATTCCTACCTCACGACTCGCTTGCCGCACAGATTTTCTTGGACTTTGGTGATACGTTTCCAGTACTCTTTCTTGCTTTGTGGGGGCTTGTCGATGTCCGTGGTCTTCCGGAACGCTTCTTGTGGACATTCTGAACAGTTCCATCGGCTTCAAACTTATCTCTAATTCGAGTGATGGTAAGTCGCGTTGGTGGATCTGTTTGAAACTCCCTCCTAAACTGTCTTTGCACTTCAACTGCGTTTTCACACTTCCAGTAGCATTTTAGAATGAATTTCCTTTGTTCAAAGCTTAGTCTGACTGCCATTATTAATTCTAATGGGTTTAACTTGGAAAGAAACAAACATCAATTGAGCTATCAGCTGTTAAAGTGTGTATACATTTTTTTGGGACGCCCTGTATGTCTGTGTTATATGTTGTTGGACTCGGTTGTCTCCCCTCCACCTCACCTTCCCCTAGTTGAGGTACCTTGACTAACATTGCAGCGTTGCCACATGTGCGGAATGGCCTGTGAGGCGAGGAACATTACATATGCGGGCAACTGTACATACGTACCTGTTTGTAGCAAGCTGATCCAATCCACAATCTTTACAATTTCAAACATACAGTTATACATCTTTGCACGAATAAACTGTTATAGCTTTATTACTTTTATGTTCACAGATCTCATACAAAATAACAGTTTCTGTGCAAAACGTTAATAAAGAAACTTTTTCAAAGTCAATATATGTATATAATCTATCGTACGCTTTTTACACATATATTTAAAACGTAAAACTTAATAACTAGCCATGCATATTTACTCAAGTCAAGTCTAAAGACATATTATATATAAGGAGTAGATTGTAAGCGTCATTGAACCAGAAGACAGAAAGTGTTTAAACCCCGTTTCTCCCAGCACTGTGCTCCTTACTTGATCTTTTTCCATCTCTCATCTACCTATGAACAATTCAGCATACTCTCAAGCACAAGCTTCTCTATTTATTCCCCACTACACATACATGCATCTTATACAGTACACAACCTTTCAAAAAAAAAAGGTATAGTTTTCAGCAGCCTCAGAGTTTCGTACTTGGCCCCTTCTTTCTGCATCATATACTGTATATATATCGAGACATTGTCGTTAACAAGCATATGTAGGCAGGAACATTTTAACAAGATTAAAATTAGCTAACTGTTCCTGAATATTATTCTTTATCGCTCCTCCTAGTATCTTACCTACCAACAATGTTAAGCTAATGTTGTACTTTCCCGCATCCTTTCTGTAAATGGGCACATCTCATCACTTACATACGTAAAAGCATTAGCTACACTGATGCTACCCAAAACATTACAAACACAATCCAAGCAGATAACACGATAGAAATACAGGCAGTTAATATTAAAACACGCGCAAAACACAACATTCTTAACAATACAGAAGAACATACACACATACCACATCAAGCAGGGTACTCAAACTCCTCCCCAGACATAACGTTCTGTTCCCCCTCACTAGCAACACATACACAATCGAGAACAGAAAAACAACTGTCATCAGACCACCTGTCCATCATCATTACAACACATTCTACACTCTTTCCCAACAGCCGTTGGCACACTTACAGAAATTAGAAGAGAGCCGATTGGGAACAGTTCAAAATACAGACTGAGGAACAATTCACCACATTAAACAGCACACCCATCATAAACATCAATATAACACTCAAGACATTTAATCAGATCATCAATAATGCAAACAAATACATACCCAAGGGCAACATTAGGAAATACAACCCAAATTACACTAGAGAAATAGCCCACCTCATAAGGCAACGTAACACCCTCAAATATAACACAAAAACACCACACACAGAAGCCATAAAACAGCAGATACAACAGCTCAACACAGAAATAAACAACAAACTCAAAGAAAAACAAACAGAAACATTCAGGGAATTCATAACACTAAACCACTCCACAGATACATCCAGGCTATATAAGACTATAAACAGCATTACCCACTCTAACAGCGGCATTCAGACCTCACACGCGGCTACCTGTCGCAGCCAAAATAATATCCCAACATACACACAACAAGCTAACATTCTAGTTAATCACTACGCAAAGATAAGTCACTTAAACAGAGATAACAACCAGAAACACGCAGACAGACAAACAGCCAGACACAAGAAAACCTACAGACTCGACACGACGACGATTACACCCTTCAATACAGACCAGACCACCAAGATCATCAAAAACATTAAGAATTCGAAAGCTACTGGACCAGACAACATATCTAACATACACCTTAAACACTTGGGCCCACAAGGAATACTAGCTCTCACAAATATCAGCATATATTCATACCAACACTGTATTATTCCTGACATATGGAAACAAGGTAAAATTTTTACACTACTCAAACCAAACAAAAATCCAACAGAACCAGCTTCCTATAGACCCGTTACTTTACTATGCACACCTTCCAAAGTAACAGAAAGACTAATCTTACAAATCACCAACCCACACATTCCACTATCGCCTACTCAACATGGATTCAGACCTCACCACTCAACCACGACATTACTCACTAAACTCACGCAGCACATCATGGATGGCATCAACTCCAGACGACCAGCTCAACGTACACTATTAGCAACAATAGACATTAGTAAAGCATTTGATGCTATCCCACGCTTCCCTCTCATAAACAAAATACTCAACACAAACATGCACAATAATACCAAAAGGTGGCTGAGCAACTATCTTTCAGGAAGATACTCACATGTCACATTTAATGGCAAGTCATCCAAAAACAAGCTTTTTCCGAACGGGGTCCCTCAAGGCTCTGTTCTCTCACCAACACTCTTCAACTTATACATGCATGACATTCCAACACCCATAGATAACAAGCTTACCTTATCATCATATGCAGATAATATCACTCTAACATCCACCCACAACAACATCGACACCGCTACAAATAACCTACAAACATACATAAACAGTATACAAGACTGGCTCACACACAATAGACACAAAATAGCGCCCACAAAATCAACCATCACCTTGCTTACAAGCAACACAAAAGAACACCAAGTAATTCCACAGCTTACACTAAACATCATCAACATTCCACACACTCACAGGACCAAATTACTTGGGGTCACATACAACACATCATTATCTTTTGCAAACCACATTCAGGACATTAAAAACAAATGTACGTAAAGACTTAACACGCTTTGGGTACTTACAGGAACAAACTTTGGACACCAGCAGGAAACAACATCACCCCTATACAAACAATATATTCGCTCAGTTATGGACTATGCTATCCCATGCTGGGCACCCATTATCTCAAACACACACATAAACACCTTACAGACAATACAAAACAACGCACTTCGTATCATTACAGGATGCACTCAAACAACACCAATAGAACACCTGCACACAGAAACAAAAATACTGAAAGTTAGGGAACATTTAGACATGAGGGGAACACAATTCATGGCAGCAGCGACAACTAACCCACAACACCCTTGCCACTACATGTAAGGGTGTCAGGAAATGATTGCCCCCCCCTGTACAGAAGAAACTGAAAGGAATAGAAAAAACAGACAAAACCACGCGAAAGAGCGTTTAATTTTGAATAAAAAACACTTGTTTTAATATTGGGTGTTACCCCCATTTGCAGCTCTGACGGCCATTAATCGACGGGGGTATGATCCCAGAAGTGTCTCAAAGAGATCGGTATCATGACTCATTTCTTTAAGGACTTCGTTGATCTTTGCAGTCATAATTTCTGTTGAATACCGATTCTGAATGGGTTGTTCCAGCATTAAGGACTCCACCCGATCCTTCATGATGGATCCGACATGTTCACAGATATTAAGATCGGGAGAATTGCCAGGCCATTCATTATTTCCGAAAAAATCAATGTTATTGTCCTTAAGCAGTTGTTGAGTCGCAAGTGCTTTCATACAGGGGGCTTTGTCGTGAAGAAAGGTTGCCTGTTCAACATCCAAAACACACTCGGGGTCTTTCAAAAACGGAATTACATGTTGGGCTAAAATTACATTTCGAAAATAAGGCCCATCCCAACTGGTTCCTCTTGGTTTGATAACCCAGATGAGCTTCCGAATAGAGAACATAATGAAAACACCAACACATTCTGAAAATTTGGTTTTCTGGAGACATAAACGAAGAATTCATCGCTGACAACCAAGTGAAGGAAATCGTCTTCCGTCCATTCTTCAAGATAATCACAAAACCATAGCCGATCTTCAATATTAAGATCACTCTTCCGTGGCTTAGCTATTTCATGCCAAGCACTCAAGCCTTGGCGAACTCGAAATTGATGCACAAGTTGCCGATTGACTATCTTACCACGACGGATAAGTATCTCTTTCGCTACCTCAGAGCAGCTCTTCTTTCGGCGCCGTGATGCAGCAAGCACAATGTCTTTCGATTCTTGAGATAATTTCTCCGGTCTTCCTCCTCGAAATTCTGTTTCACAATCTTCAGGATTCTTATTCCAATTCCTTTTGACAAAGTCTTCTGATCTTTTGAATCTCTCAGCCACCCAGTGTCGAGTTATGAAAGTTGCACCAGCTTCCTTTGCTTCACGAAATGTGACAGCTCGAATGCGGTCAAGAACTCGCTTTTTCTCTGAATCGTTCAAAATAGATGATGCCATGGTTTCTGTGGGGAAAAAAATGGTAAGAATTAAAATCACAGGAAGAGAATATAATGGTTTTTATTCAGATTTTAACGCTCTTTCAAGTGGTCTCGCCGGTTTTTATCTATCTCTTCTAGTTTTTGCTCTACAGGGGGGGCAATCATTTCCTGACACCCCGTACAATCATGCATCAACACCTCGCACCATTAAGGTAACACCAGAGAGACATTATAACCAAATACTCCATTCCATACCACGCCCCACAGACATCACACAGGACAGAAAACACATACACACACACCTAACCCACAAAGCACTGACACGACTCGGTCCGAATGCGGTCCTAGGTGCGAAGCCGCCACCCATTAACAGGTCAGAGATCAGCCTGACCAGATCGGATCGAGTTAACTTGGCACGATTCCGATGTGGACATCACTCCAACTTACGGACATATAAACACAGTCTAGACAACTCCATAGACGACACCTGCCACCTGTGCCAGGACACACCACAAACATTTGAACACATTATGACAGACTGTACCGCTCTAGCACAACAACTAACACAACACAATATCACTGGTGCGCTGAACCTCTGGTCCATTCCGGAGAGGGCGATCGGTTACCTGCGTGCCGCCGGCTTGCTCGATCAGGGTGGGCTGATCGGCTAGAGGCTGACTAGAAAACAACAACATCTGCTCAGCTACTTCTGCATAATTAATCATTTCAAGTAATAAATTACAAGTTTCTTTCATGAAACCATCCAGCTAATTAAATTAGCTAATATTCCAATGTTCACCACAACAGTTAGCAGGCCGGACACTTCAAAAGCCATCCTTGTGGTAAAAATATCTGCAAAAAGAGTATTTATATATTTCTACCAAAGTGGAGGACTTTGTAACTAGAATCACTAGAGCATACTTCTGGGCTATTTTCACGTTTAGGCATTTCACTGCCTACTAGCATCGAATTATTGTAAGAGCAGAAACTGTAATACTTATTTTGTAAATAATTTTAGTTTAGAAAACATTTGATTATCTGTATTATATACCTAGTAAAGCAGTGGTAGGAGTTCTGGCTTTCTGAGATGATTTTGACTCCAGCCACATGTTCGAGCAAACACCTCATCTGTCCAGGTGTTGTTACTGAAAATATAGTTCATTTCAAGTACTGTATCAGTATTATGCCTACAATACAACAAAATGTTGCTTCACAGCTTCATTTTCTTATTGTTGCTAAATCTTAATACGGAAACAAAAAAGGAAAAAAAAGATTGAAAGAAATTAAAGTTTTTAATTTGGGATGTATTGTTCAAGGAAAACAGAGACACACACACACAGGATTTCTTTGCAGGTTATTCAGAGTGTAAGGCTGTAGGTTTGTATCTGTTTTAATAACTATGCATTCTCGTGAGACTAGAAGTAGAATCATTAAGTTTAACTGTGTTTAGCCAGTATTTTGGTATCTAGACTTATAACAATTTATCCTATGCAAGCATATTTTAGATATTAGTAAACACATTTAACAAGGAAAAAAAATGTAATGTGATTATGAATACGAGTCTTTTTGCCTTTCTATAATCTTACAACCTTATTTAAGATTTTGTGCAGAGATTGCATATTTCAATCATTATTATTATTATAATTAAGATCATAAAACTAAAACATAATTTTTCCCAAAATTAAAGTATTGAATCTCTCTATTTAAGATCGCTGTGGGGACGAAACCAAAGCATACTTGAGATGTTTCACTTGTAATACTTAATAAATAATGAAGAGAATCTAACTTCAACCGTTAAGTATAATGTTAATTGGATATTATTTACTCAGCGAAGGGAACTTGTGAATTGCGTTTGTCAGAGAGTCACGACCAGAATGTTCTAAATCTTAAGAATTGTAATCTTTCGGAACTAATGTGAAACCTTATGCTATTTTGAAGCTTATGAGACATTATTAATTTATAAATAAATAATGTATTACTGGAGACATATTTATGTTTGTGATGTATTACCTAAAATTATAATAATAATAATAATGATAATGAAAATAATGGTAATAACAATAACTCTACCGGCTTAATAAATTGTTGCCAATAAACAAATTGTGACTATAATTATGACTATGTATAATCAGTAACAATACCGTATCACCCCCAGTTAAAGTTTCAGGAATTAAACTAATTTATACTTCAGTAGACACAGTAAGCGACTGTGCGGAAATAAAACTATAAACCACCTATAATATAATCAGTCAGATTGTGGATCACACCAAAGAAGGTCCTTCCTCCTCAAAGGATATACCTGTAATATGATATAGCAGTTTTAGACTCGATGGAGTTATAGTGCGTGGGTATAAGGTGAGGAAATAAAGAGAGAACCAGATTTACACTTTATTCTATACCAATGCGATGATACTTGGGCGAAGAGGAAGTACCGACGCTGAAGCATTTATTCTGAATAAGAGGGGCGAGTTCATCTGCCAGTTTTCCAAGTTGCGTGAATGGCATATCTTTCTGGGCGGCAAGGACAGGAGCGATGGAAGGGTCCATTGTTTGAATGAATTTGTGCCGCACCAGGTCTTCGTTTACACCGACCTTCGATGCTGTTTGAACAATCTCTTGAAGAAAAATTGACGGGTGGCCGGTGAGTTTCGTCGTCGAAATTAATTTTTCAAACAGCTCAGGCTTGGTTCTCTCGTAGATAGCGATGATTGCGATTCTCAGTGATGAGTATTTATGTTCTTCAATGTCGCTTGCCGGTAGTCGCTCGATAATTTCGGGCGGCAGCGCGGAGCGCGCATGCTAGAATTTTGTTTCCTCCGATATGATCGAGCGCAGGTGAAATTGCGCTTCCAGTATTGCGAACCAGCTGTGGAGGCTGTTTCCAGAAATGCTGGGGCCTTCATCGCCACATATTCTACTACGGCTGGAGTCGAAGTCGACATTCTATTTATTGATGAAGGCCGTCTATTTTGAAAGCGAAGAGCTCTGGTTGCTTCGGGGTCAGCGTCTCTGAGATCTAGAGACGGTGAGCATAGGGTTTATGCATAAAGAGGCAAACTATGCTACACGGCTTCTCTATAGGCGATCTCGGAGGGCTAGCCGGGATGCCGCCGTATGAGTCCGTTAAAGGGTTTACCGCACCGAGATGGTGGGTTTTGTCCAAACGACTCCCGACTTGGAGCTTTTATTTCCTGGGAGGCTTCGCCGTGTGTGTCCGTTAGGGCAACCGCGGAGGTTATGCGCCGAACTGTGTCTTCCCAAGAGCTGCAGACCCTTTTAGTCCAGGCAGGCGTCGCAGTAGTTAGTCCTTTAGGGATAACCCGGTAAACGTCAATGCCGAACTATGCCTACCAGAACTGAAGCGTAAAATGATTCCAGCAGGTGGCGCCGTATTGAGTCCGTTAGGCTAACCTCGAAGGTTGTGTGCCAACTGTGCCTGCTAAAACCAGCTCTCTAAACTCTTTAGTCACCAATTTATAGTACGTGGATATAAGGTGAGTAAATAAAAAGAGAACCAGATTTACATTTTATTCTACGTATACCAATGAAATAAAAATTAATTAGATCATGTTAAGGAAATAATTATTATAAATAATGATAATGACATATTATATAAAATATAAATTAAACAATTAACATTTACTTAAAGACTAATTATTAATCATAATATTCAATGATTAATATCATTTTAATAAATTGTTTAGGGTAACTAATGTATGAGCGCAAAACGTCTCATAAATAACTCAGCAACAACAACAGCTTGTATTGCATTTAGCAAACCACGTTGTATGGGTAACTAAATATAAATATATTTTATTTTTCAATCGAATCATTTTGCAACTTAAATCTATATTGGTAATATAATTTAGGCTGACCATATTTCCTTGAGACAAAAGCGGGACATTGGGATGGCAAAAAAGGGACGGGGTTATGTAATATTCTGTATTCATGAAAAAGTAAGTACATAAACAGGGACAAAATTGACATTTTTATTAAAACGACGGGACGGCCAGGAAATATAAAACAAACGGTACTGTCCCGTTCAAAACGGTACGTATGGTCAGCCTAGACTAATATTACATGTAAGAATTATATTTACGCAAACTTATTTATAATTTATTATCTATTCAAATATAATCTAAATTTAATAGAACCATATTACATAATATGCCCAGAATAAATAACTCTTAATTTATGTATTCCAGGACACATATATAATATGAGGATTTTAGAGATAACTATTTTATTTTATTACTAACAATCTATACATGGCTATACTACAGTCACCTAAACCAGAATAGTTATAAAATTTCAAAGGTTAGATTTTGGTGAAGAATAAATATATGGTAAAAAGAAGAAAAACAGAATTATTAAGTTCAATATTTTATTTCTTTTCTTAAACTGTCAAGGTTTTATATGGTAAAAGAATAAAGTTAGGTACTGTAGTTAATCCACGTACAAGGAGTTTGCTAAAAGTGTTGCGCATATTCTTAAAAGAGTAGTGATCCAATTCCAAAGTATCAATAAGATGACTCTAATACCTATAGGGTAGCTACTATGTACTAGGAAGATCACATGTAATTAATACCTTAATGCATACCTGAACGTGGCATTAGCCCTCTGTTTTGTTGTAATACAGGGCCTTGCCCTGGCTTCCCTTGTTCACACCACATTAAAAAAGCATCTCTGGATGCATTATGAAGTTCAGCCACATAATCGCTCCAGCCAGGTCTACATGTATAGTTTTTCTCCTAAAGGTATTTAAGTCTAGGCTAGCATTATTGAGAGAGGAAACAATTTGTTCATACATGTCTTTAAATTCCAAAATATGTGTTTGAATTCTACAGTTTACATCCTGACAAGCTAGAGTAACCGTATTTAACCCTTTAACGCCGAACGTTTTTGTAGGGTTAAGTCTAAATGCGTGTATTTGAAACGGTACGTATTCGACCCAGTCGGCGTTAGAGGGTTAAATACTTTTGCTAGCAAAAAATATTCAGTAGACTAAACTAAAATGAAAGATGTTAATTGCTATAACACTAGCATGCAAACATTTTTTAATATATTGGATTACTGTACAAATGAACTGACTACAGACAACCAGCTTGGGTAAGTACTGCAGACTTGACTTAGCGAGAGAGAAAGTAACTGAAGCATATTTATGAACAGAGCAATAGTGTAATGTTGTATAGTAAGCCTGAATCTGAAATGCCAAATTAAATTTTAAAAAATCAATAATCCATTTTTTTATGTTCTCTGTTAAAATTATCATTATATGGTTGGGTGCTGGATGTTCTAATAGGATTTATTGTATGTATTTTACAAGGATACTTCATAGATAGAGTCAAAAGTTTAAGTGCCTAGTAGGCTAGTAAGTATACAGTAATACTTTGACCATCGTTGTTTTGAACATCGTCGTTTTGCGTTTTCGTCGTTGCTATGCTTGCGACTAAGATTTACAACATCATCGTCTTGGTTTTGCTATTGCGTCGTCTTACGCCTGGCAGTATCACCCTTCCCCACCCTTCCCCCTTTTCATATTTTATAAGAGGTTTAAATTGAACAGTAGAAATGTTTGGCTTAAAAATAATTTCCAATTTAATTTTTTAGTTCGTATTATAAATTTTCATTTTCAATAAAAGGTTTGAATTGAACAATAGACAAATGTTTTGCTTAAAAATAATTTCCAATTAAATTTTTTCGTTCGTATTATAAATTTTCGTGTTTAAATAAAAGGTTTCAATTCAACAGTTTCTTATTGATGTTTTTCCTGTGATTGAGCTGTTGAAACTAGTGTATTTGTACTGTATTTGTAATGCAAAATTCCTGATTTTGACAAAAAAAATCTAAGAACGGAACCTCTTATTTCCCATAGGTTACATTCCTTGAACATCGTTGTTTTGAATATCGTCGCCTTTTCCAGGAACGCATTAGCGACGATGTTCAAGGTATTGCTGTATGTGGAAATTGTTTTCATTATTAGGAATTTTGTTATATGCCATTTCGAAGTGTAGACAAATTTCAGACAACTTTTATATTGTTGTTTTAAAAACTAATTTCATTTGGTCTTTAACCGGAGTCAGGCTGGCTCCAAATTTTCAATTAATTAGCCTTCCTTTATCGTTACACTGTACTCCCTTTTCTTAACATTTATGTATTTACAATTATAATTATGTATGTACAATTATAATTATGTATTTACAATTATAATTGTAAATATTCTTTATAAAATTTCTTAACAGTAGCTGGCTGCTAGTCAAATAAGTAAGGGCTACATACATCTAAATCTACATGTAACCCCTAGAGTTTTGGACAGAAGTGCATGAGAGCAATGCGAGATGGGAAATACACATCTGTTCCAGGGATAGCTAAAGTAGATTTACCTACTTGACAAAGATTTTTAGGCCATCTTATGCCAAACTAAGTGCTATATACTGCATGTTTAATATAGTTTCCTTAATAAAAATAAGTCACACCAAAAAGGTCTCGCATCTCAACGTGTATACGCTTCAAACAGCGCAGTATTTGTTTAAGAAATTACCATACCAGTTACTAATGGAAATAAAAATGTATATTTGATTCAAATGAATAAAGTTCTCCTTTATTATTTCCCTTTGTAGTCTATGAACACTCTTGATTAAAAAACACATACAATTTATGTCATAAAAATGTCATGCATAAACTCACATTCATGAAAGCGCTTATCGTTTTCTTAAAAATAACTAAGTAGTTACTATTTACCACATCATATTACAAGTTCCACCAGACCTACTTATCTCTTATGGCGCAATTATATCAACTCCAAAAGTGTCCTATATAACTTATCACTATTTAAACACGCATTCATGAAAGCACCTAACTTTTTCTTAAAACTAACTAAGTAGTTAACTAAGTAGTTGCCACATCATATGGCAAGTCTGGGTCTCTTATAGTACAATTATATCAACTCCAAAAGTGTCCTGCATAACATGGCACTGTTTACACAATTTATAGCTTTTTATCATATGCGAGAGCATCTAAAACTGTATAATTCTTCTACTCGATGGTTTAAAAAAGGACTTCTATTAGATTGGGTATGCTCAAATAAATTATAATACTGATGTAAACCCAAGATGTCTCTTATGTATTTCCAACAGTTAACTATGTGCAAGATTCACTTTATCACTTCATCACCATAGAGTTAAGGGTAAGATTTAGTTGTTATGTGCAAGAGTATAGTGTAGTGATTATATCAAGTTACAGAAGAAATAAAATTAAGTCTTTATAAGGTATTAAATTGAACATGAGAACTCTGTAGTATTCACGGATAGTCCATGAAAAGATATATTAGACTCATACAAATGCAAATAATGTAAGTTTAGAACTTAGCTATAGCATGTGAAATTAATTTATAACATATTTTTAAACAACAGTGGTCAAAAAAATATATGTACAGTCGCTCAATTTGCTGAAGACTGGAAGTACAAAAAACTTTCTCTCTATATGATTTGTTAAATAGTACCTCCTTAGTTACGTTTGAGGAAAATTGACTACTTTGATGAATGAAGGAGATGTATTATAAATATGTGAATCTAGTACAAAGACTGTGAGAGAATCCTCTGCCTTTACTGTATTTTCTCAAGAACCTACACAACTCTTTCTTATTAAAACTCGACTCTTTGATACTTAATTTCATTGTTTTAGCCAGAAAAACCACAAATGTGGGACAAGGGACCATGAAAACGAGGATGAAAAATACCCTCAGAATAAGAGGCCCAAAGCTTTTCAATGTCCTACCAAACGAAGTGAGGAATCTCTAGTACACCGACCTGAATAACTTCATGAGCCAGCTGGACAGATTCCTGTGCAAAGTCCATGACCAGCCATGCGTGGCTGACTACGAGGGCAGGAGGAGATCGGAGAGCAATTTCCTCCTTTACCAAATCCCGCAAATGAGGCGGGATGCTGCAGAGGTCGATCCTGAACCGTCGTTCGCACTCACTTAAAGTTCCCTAAAATAAGTAATATATATATATATATATATATACATATATATATATATATATATATACACACATTTTTCTCTTTAATTGCTTGAAAAGACTGATTTAATTGCCATTAATGATTCGTGGCTTAGCATTGAAACACGTGACTTTGTAGGGGAGTATCAAATTAGAGGTTATAGACTTTTTGTTAAAAACGGAATAAGTTGGCGAGGAGGTGGTGTTATGTTGCACATCAAAGATAATATTGCGAACGTTATAGAATTAAGGCACAGAATTCCAGAACCGACAGATTCGACTATAGCAGAACTTAAATTGAACGATTTCAAACTTCTTCTTGCCGTTATATACAGGGTGGGCCGAAAGTCTGGATCCATAGGAAAATATTTATTTTAATACATAAATTACAACAAATGGTAAATACTTAAAATGAGTATCAACTTTAACTCGTAAATGCTTATCCGTGATACTGTACAGTAGTTCGTACTCCAGTATAAATACTCAAATACTTTTTTTATTTCAGCCCAGAAATGGCTTCGAATCTAACAACAGAAGACCGGGTAGAACTTGTGCTCATGTACGCAAGACAGGGCGCTACACACAGAGAAGTTGCTACCGAATTCAATAGAAATCATCCTGATAAGCATCCAGTAACACATGCGACTGTTGGCAAGTTGTTTAAACGTTTCAAAGAAACAGGAAGTGTACATGATCGACGGCGTTCTGGTCGTCCAAAAACTGCAACTGATGAAAATACCTCTGCAATGGTATGTGAAACTTTAACGAATAGTCCAGTAAAGTCAACAAGAAGATTATCAAATGAAACACGCATCTCGAGAACGTCAATTCGAAGAATTATTAAAAATCATAAATTCCATCCCTAAGTGTCTCGATGTCAGAGGCCGCCAATTTGAGCATTTGTTATAATTTGTTGTTTATACTGGAGTACGAACCACTGTACAGTATCACGGATACGCATTTACGAGTTAAAGTTGATATTCATTTTAAGTATTTACCATTTGTTGTAATTTATGTATTAAAATAAATATTTTCTTATGGATCCAGACTTTCGGCCCACCCTGTATACAGTAGGTCTCCTAATCAAACAGCTGATACGAACGAAGCGTTATATTGTGAACTAAAGAGAATAATAGGTAGTGAGCAGGCCTTAGTTATGGGTGACTTTAATTGCGCCAACGTGAATTACGATACAATGCAGGGAGACTTGGAAGGTAATCGTTTAGTTAATTTTCTCGAGGATAGTTTTCTTATTCTAAAGGTTAGGGAATTTACGAGGTTGGACAGTATTTTAGATTTAATAATAACTACGGATGATCGGCTAATCGTCAATTGGAAAAACGCAATGAAGGCCTCCAACGCAAAAACAATGTGGGAATCGTTTGAATCAGTATTTTGGACTATAAATGAGGAATGTGTACCGTACAAGATTAAGGGTACGAAAGTAAATAACAAACCAGTGTTTTTTACTTCTAGAATAGGGGATATTATAAAGAGTAGAGATAGGGCTTATATGTATGTTACGTAAGTGCGATAAAGACAATTTGTGGTTAAGAAACAACTACATATCTCGAAGGCGTGAAGCGAAAAGCGTAAGAAAAAAGTTCAAGAGCGATTTGAAATTTCCATAGCTTGTGACGGCAAAGAAAACCCCCAAGCGATTCTTTCAATACGTCAATAATTAATAGGAATCCAGTAAAGAGTGTCGTGGGACCGTTGAAAAATTCTGACGGAAAGCTAGTTTCTGAAAACGAGCAAATGGCTACTCTGCTAAACGAATTTTTTAAAACAATTTTTACAATAAAAGATGTAACGAATATCCTTACGGTCATAGACATAATACCGTTTGATAATGGTAATACCTTAGATAATATTGTGGTTAGTGAAATGGAGGTAATGCACTATATTGGAAAAATGAAAATGCTTAAATCACCGGGGCCGGATTCCATATATCCCAAACAACTAAAAGAATGAAAAGAAAGCATTGTTGTGCGGCTAACAAAGATTTTTACTGCGTCTATTTCTGAGGAGTGAGTACCAGATAATTTCAAGTTAGCAAATGTAACACTTATTTTTTAAGAAAGGCGATAAAGGTGCGGCGAGAAATTATAGGCCAATCAGTTTAACGTCTGGTGTAGGTAATTATATTATATATTATATTACAGTATATTATAGTACATATTATATTTTATATATATATATATTATATATATATATATATATATATATATATATATATAATATTTTTATTATATATATATATATATTATATATATATATACATATATTATGTTGAATTTTATATATATATATATTATATTATATATACTAGGGGCACTCAATATATTTTGCCCCACCCTTTTTTAGTAGCTAAATAATAGGCCATGCGGCTAAAATGTCTTTTGGGCCGTAAGTTTGAACTTTCTGCTCTTCATATAACCGGATTTTTCCAGTTTGAACTTCCCCTCCTTGTATAAAACCGATGGTTAACGCAGTCGAAAATGGCGTCTGACAATGATGTACGTCGTAAACAGAGAGCTGGTATCGAGTTCTTAACCGCAGAGAAAATATTCACAAACGTCTACAAAACGTTTACGGAGATGCTGTTGTTGATCGAAGCACAGTTGGACGCTGGTCTAAACGTGTGAGATCATCGGAAAGAAGGAGAGCCAGCTTCGATGACGAGCCACGCAGCGGTCGCCCGGCATCGGCTGTGCCATCTCACACTGGGCAACGTGCTAACAACATCATTCGATCAAATCGGTGCGTCACATAAAAGGAGCTATCACTGGAGCTAGGAATTAATAAAGGAAGTGTGAATACAATAATTCAGCAACTGGGGTACTCAAAAGTGTGTTCACGGTTTGTTCCTCGCGAACTGACTGAAGATCACAAAGCCCAAAGAAAAGAAATTGTTTCTGAGTCGTTGGTTCGATACGAGACAGAAGGGGATGACTTCCTTTCACGAACTGTGACTGGGGATGAAACTTGGGTATACCACTTTGAACCTGAAACAAAATGCCAATCCATGGAGTGGCATCACGCAGATTCCCAACGCAAGAAAAAAGTTCAAAATGGCTCCCTCTGCAGGAAAGGTTATGGCCACCATCTTCTGGGACATGAAGGGGGTGATTCAGGTCGATATTATGAAGAAAGGACAAACAATCAATTCCGAGGCATATATTGCTACCATACAGAGACTCCAGAGACGTATAAAGCGAGTTCGACCGGAGAGAAAACTGGAAGACGCCCTTCTTCTGCACGATAACGCAAGACCACACAACAATTTACAAACAAGAGAAGCCATCACAAAAATGTGATTGACTGTGTTACCCTACCTTCCATACAGCCCGGATCTGGCACCTTCAGACTTCCATTTGTTTGGGCCAATGAAGGATGCTATTTGTGGAAGAAAGTTTCAGAGTGACGAGAGGTTGTTGACGAGGTTAAGAGGTGGTTCCAGCGGAACCCAGAGGACTTTTACTAGCAAGGAATAAATGCCCTTGTTTCGAGGTGGAGGAAAGCCGTAGAAAAGGATGGAGACTATGTGGAAAAACAAAAACTTGTAAAAAAGGTATGTAACTACTCGTGTACAAAATTTCTGGAACTTACAAGGAAACTTGGAAAGAAAAAAAAAGGTGGGACAAACTCAATTGCGTGGCCCTCGTATATTATATTATATATATATATATTATATATATATATATATATTTATATATATATATGTATACTGTATATATATATATATATATATATTATATTTTATATATATTATTATATTTTATATATATTATATTATATTTTATATATATATATATATATATATTATATTATATTTTATATATATATATTATATTATATTGTGATCAGTCTTTCCTTGTGAACAGACGTGTTTTATCGAGTGTCCTGTTATCAATTGAATAAGTGGTTTTCGTTGAAGTGTTTTAAAAAAAAATAGTGTTCGGTGCATTCATAACTAAATTACTTCGTGCTACTAATCATTCATTAACGAATATATTTCATTTATTGTCGTTATTCAATACTATATTATTTGATCAAACGTGGCTTGCCGTGTTGTTTTTCAAATCTATCAAAAAACGTGCTGACATAAGGTTCATTTTTCCTTCCTTCGAGAGGTCAGGTAGAGTGTTGTCCCGCACCGTGTGAAGAAAAGGGAAAAAAGTCGGGTCAAATCGCGGACAGATAAGTGTTATAAATACTCTTCTTTTACAGATCTTTTGTCGGTAGCTTAATTCTATATGCATTTAGTATAAATTTGTGTTACAAGAACCTGTTTCTGCGTTTCAAAAACGCGGTAGACCTACATTGTAATTTATTAATTTCCAAACGCTCGTATTTTTGTTTTTGTTTTTTTTGTTGTTTAACTAATTAAAAGCATGGCACCCCCGTCAAGTACTTGCAGTCGCTGTGAAGGGAAATTTGCCGCTTACGCGTTTACAATGGCTAATAATAATGAACAGTTAGTTTGCAGATGGTGCTCAAACTTAAAAGTGCTAAGGAACGAGTTAGAACGTGAGAAGGAGGCCAGAGTAAGCTTTGAAGAAAGGGTGATGCTCCTGACGGCAAAATTAGAATCCCTTGAGACAGGTTGCGACCCCTCCTGCCTCAGTTTCTATTAATAATATAAATAGTATTAATAGCCCTCTCTCTTCTCCTAGTTCCCAACCCTTCGTTCGAGTGCGTAATGGAGCACCATTGAGAAAACCTAAGACATGTCTACCAGTAATAACAAACAATAAGTTTTCTGTTTTAGGTTTTGAAGATGATGATGAACCGGAAATACGACTCGTTGGCGATTCCATTGTTCGAGGACAGCTCGAGGAATTCTGTGGGAGAAACCCTCGTCGTAGGCGCCGTTACTGCTACCCTGGTGCAAGGGTGGAGGATATAACTAATAGTGTTGACAAATTTACAGATGGTACCTCCGAGGACACAACGTATGTTATTCATGTCGGTACTAATAACGTTTTAAATTCTAAATCGGAAGAACTGCTGGCTAGGTACAGGGACTTACTAGAGCGATTAAAGGAAAAAACTAATAAGATTGTTTTAACAGGTATACTTCCTCGAATTATCCATCGTAACGATTTCTACAGCAAGGCGACCTATATTAACAATAACCTAAAGTCTCTTTGCAATTACAAACAATTTGAAGGTTCTATCCTTAAATGCTCGTAACCTACGAAATAAAATAAACGAATTTTTTTCTTTAATTGCTTGTAAAGACTATGATATAATTGCAATAAATGAATCGTGGCTTAGCACTGAAACTCGTGACTTTGTAGGGGAGTATCAAATTAAAGGTTATACACTTTTTGTTAAAAACAGAATAGGTAGGCGAGGAGGCGGTGTTATGTTGTATATCAAAGATAATATAGCGAACGTTATAGAAGTAAAGCACACAATTCCAGAACCGATAGATTCGACTATAGCAGAACTTAAATTGAACGATTTCAAACTTGTTGTTGCGGTTATATATAGGCCCCCTAATCAAACAGCTGATACGGACGAAGCGTTATATCGTGAACTAAAGCGAATAATCGGTAGTGAGCAGGCTTTAGTTATAGGTGACTTTAATTGCGCTAACGTAAATTACGATACAATGCAGGGAGACGCGGAAGGTAATCGTTTAGTTAATTTTCTCGAGGATAGCTTTCTTATTCAAAAGGTTGGGGAACCTACGAGGTTGGACAGTATTTTAGATTTAGTAATAACTACGGATGATAGGCTAATTACTGATCTTCAAATAATAGAACCGTTGGGCAATAGCGATCACAATATGATAGAGTTTGTCCTCTCAGTAAGTCACTCGAAACCAGCTAACTCGACGAAAATTCCTAACTTCCAGCACGCAGACTTTAGTAAATTTCGAAATAAATTGTCACACATCAATTGGGAAAACGTGATGGGGAACTCCAACGCAAAACTAATGTGGGAATCGTTCGAAACAGTATTTAGGACTATAAATGAGGAATGTGTACCGTACAAAATTAAGCGTGCGAAAGTAAACAACAAGCCCTTGTGGTTTACTTCTAGAGTAGGAGACATTATAAAGAGTAGAGATAGGGCTTATAGGCTACATAAGTGCGATAAAGACAATTTGTGGTTACGAAACAACTACATATCTCTAAGGCGTGAAGCGAAAAGTGTAATAAAAAAGCCCAAGCGCGAATTTGAAATGTCCATAGCTCGTGACGGTAAAGAAAACCCCAAGCGATTCTTTCAATACGTCAATAATAGAAATCCAGTAAAAAGCGTCTTGGGGCCTTTGAAAAATCTAAACGGAGATCTAGTTTCTGAAAACAAGGAAATGGCTACCTTGCTAAACGAATTTTTTACGTCAGTTTTTACTATAGAAGATGTAACAAATATCCCTACGGTCACGGACATAATACCGTTTGATAATGGTAATATTTTGGATAATATAGTGGTTAGTGAAGGGGAGGTAACGCGCTATATTGATAAAATCAAAACGCGTAAATCACCGGGGCCGGATTCCATATATCCCATACAACTAAAAGAATTAAAAGATAGCATTGTTGTGCCGCTAACAAAGATTTTTAATGCGTCTATTTCTGAGGGGTGCGTACCAGATAATTTCAAGTTAGCAAACGTAACACCTATCTTTAAGAAAGGCGATAAAGGCGGGAAATTATAGACCAATCAGTTTAACGTCTGTTGTAGGTAAGCTACTGGAATCAATAATTAGGAATCGTATAGTCGAAGACATAGAATTCCATAAGCTAGTTAGAAATACGCAGCACGGATTTAGGCGAAACAAATCTTGCTTAACTAATCTTTTAGAATTTTTCCAAAGCGTGGTTGACGTTTACGATAGACATCGGGCGGTTGATGTAGTGTATTTAGATTTTCAAAAAGCGTTTGACACCGTGCCGCACAAAAGACTCATTGAAAAAACTAAGGCTCATGGAATCAGGGGTGTAGTAATAAATTGGCTAGAAGAGTGGTTGCGAGGCAGGAAACAGAGGGTGGTCGTTGATGGAGCGGAGTCGTGTTGGGCTAATGTAGCGAGTGGCGTTCCTCAGGGTTCTGTATTGGGCCCCTTGCTTTTTCTTATATATATTAACGATTTAGATGTCGGCCTAGTCAGTACAGTTTCAAAGTTTGCGGATGACACGAAGCTGGGTAGGGCGAGGGACGAAGATAGAGGTAAAATTCAGGAAGATCTGAATAAAATCGTTGATTGGTCAGTCACATGGCAAATGAGATTTAACGTTGATAAGTGCAAAATTTTGCATATAGGTTCACGTAACGGTAATTTTGCGTATAGTATGTCAGGGAAAGATTTAACAAGCGTAGAGCAGGAAAAAGATTTAGGAGTTATAGTCACGGGTGATTTAAAAGTAGCGAAACAAAGTACAGCAGCGGTCAATAAGGCGAACAAAGTGTTAGGTTTTATAGCTCGAAATTTTGAGTACAAATCGCGCGATATTATAGTTCCTCTTTATAAATCATTAGTTAGACCCCATTTGGAGTACGCGGTCCAATTTTGGAATCCGCATATACGCAAAGATATAGACAAAATCGAAAGAGTTCAAAGACGAGCAACTAAGATGATTCCGTCGCTTAGGTCAAAGTCGTACGAGGATAGGCTTAAGGAGTTAAAATTGACAACACTCGAGACTAGGAGGTTAAGGGGTGATCTAATCCAGGTTTTCAAAATTATGAATGGGTTCGATAACGTAGATAGAGATAGCTTTTTCGAACTATCTCAATATAATAGGACTAGAAATAACGGGTGTAAGTTGACAAGTAGAAGGTTCGAGACAGCAGTTTCGAAAAACTTTTTTACGCATAGAATAGTAAATAGCTGGAATAGTTTGCCGGTAGAAGTAATTAGTAGCACGTCTATAAACATGTTTAAAAATCGATTAGACGCATATGTTGATAGAAAGGGTATAGTTTAAGGTAGTAAAATTAAGGCTTTCTGGGGATAGATCCCACAGCTCAACACAAGTGTTGTGGGATATAGGGAGGCAGCGTCTTGGGTTAGGGGATACTCTCTGTCCTTACACACCCCATTTAAAGAGATTCCTCTTCCGAGCGGTGCTCCCCATAGTACTGTGAGGTATTGAAAAACTCATGATCTTCACTTGCCCCACAAACACCTTTAAATGGGAGGCCCAAAATGGGTGCACACACATTTCTACATTACTGTACAGTCTTTACAGCCACACCTACACTTTTTCTCGTAAGTGTATGTATTGTAATGTATATGATTGTAAATTTTGACTTTGTCCGCAATCGATATGGACCGTGACTTGATGGATACCGTAATGAAATTGACTGGATTCTTTGGATCTGATATATTTGCATGTCCGTTATAAATAGATATAGAGTGTAACATATTTGTGGATAGTAGTCTATTATGACTAGATCCTCTGGATCCAGAGATTCTATCTTTAGCTTTAAATCGATAATTAATTGGTTTTAAATCGATAATTATTTAGTTTCGTAAAAATTGGTCGTTGCCAATTTACCGGCGTCTTTTACATAAATTTCTTATGTTCTTGTGGTTCGGAACCCACGTAAAATTGTAGGTCCCCTCCGCCACCACGGAGGACATACACAATACACGATTACGAACACAGTTAGGTAGACCAGCCATGAGTGGATCCTAGGGTCTTTGTTGGTCTGAAACATTATAACATTATAACATTATTATATATTATATTATATTTTATATATACAGGGTGTCCGAGAATTATCTGTATAATTTTTGGCTGTTATTAAAACTCAACCATGAAGTGTAGAAATTCCAGTGTTGTCCCATTTTACAGAGAATCTCATTAAGTCTTTTCTGATACCAAGTTTTGACAAGTTTTTTAGAAATTCCAGTGTGTCCGAACATTATCTTTACAATTTCATCTTTTAATAAAATTCTTGATAACACACGTAAAATTCTTAAACAAGATTATTTAGAATCTGTATTTTCAAAAGTTTCTTTTATTAAAGTAACGTTGTTACAAACATTCGATATGTGCACCATTAGTGATTCGCAAAACATCCAATCGATACTCCAAATGTTGCCATGTACGCTGCAGCATATCCACATCAATTCGCTCAATAGCAGCTGTGATTCTTGCTTTTAAATCATCAATGTCTGTCACCCGCGTACATTTCTAAAAAACTTGTCAAAACGTGGTATCAGAAAAAACTTAATGAGATTCTCTGTAAAATGGGACAACACTGGAATTTCTACACTTCATGGTTGACTTTTAATAACAGCCAAAAATTAAATTGTACAGATAATTCTCGGACACCCTGTATATATTACATTATATATATATTATATTATGTTATATTTTATATATATATATATATATATATATATATATATATATATATATATATATATATTTATATATATATATATATATTACATTATATTTTATATATATATATATATTATATATATATATATATATATATATATATATATATATATATATATATACCGGGTGGTCCCAAAAAAACGCCTTGAGGTTTGAACATCAATAACTTCGAAAATATGCAGTTCACACTTCAAAAATTTGCATACTTTTACCTCCATCTATTGATAAGCCATCACAAAAATTTCAAACCTCTACATAAAATATTTTGGATCATATGTAGAATTCGGACCCCTACCAAGGTTGGGGTCCGAATTCTACATTAGCGGAAGGTTGGGGGTTTGTATTCTCCATTTGGCTTGTTTAAGCTACTCTTTAACTATTTGAGTTTCTAGTAACACACAAACTATTGAAAGCTATTGGAATCGCCAAAAAAGTTTTATTAAATCAATGCATGGATGTAGGAGATCACACTTAAATTCATACTTAGACGAATTTATGTGGCATGAAAGACATAGACAATACGTTTTTCCAATTTTGTGATACCATTTTTTCACAATATCCTTTTAATTAAACTTTCACTTAATAAGATTGGATCAAATGTAGAATTCGGACCCCAGCCTTCTTTAGTTAGCGTTATAAGGCTAACTAACGAAAATATCATGACCTAACCTAACCAATCGTCAAGGGCGTACAGTTAACCTAACGACTGGTTAGGTTAGGTTGTGATATTTTCGTTAGTTAGCCTTATAAAGCTAACTAAAGAAGGCTGTGGTCCGAATTCTACATTTGATATAAGATTTTACAATTGTGTGATTTTAATGGTTTTTATTTGTGATAATAATAATAAAATTTTCTATGAACCTTTAAATTGTTTATTGATATCCTTATACGATTCGTTTGAGGTCTGGCTTCTATAATCTATACATTAGGGGAAAGTTGGGGTCTGTATTCTCCATTAGGGTTACCTGGGGTCCGAATTCTACATATGATCCAATATTTTTTCCAATGCTGAGGGAATAATGAGGTATGGTGAAAAAAACGAATATAATAAACTGGAAAAATTTTATTATTCACATCTTATCAACAAATATGATCAATATGTTCGTCGTCCTGCTTACAAACTAATCTTAACCTTTTCTTCCACATGATATATTTTCTGATTTGTGTTAATGTTAATTTGTCCCAGTATTCGAGTATTTTTTTCTTTAATTGCATTTCTGTAAACTTTTCTGTTTGGCCTTCATAAATCTTCTCTACTCGAGTGTTCCATATGCAATAATCCATGGGATTGCAATCAGGTGATTGCGGGGTCCAGTCGTTTTTTCTGTGAACTTGCTAGTTGGAGCTGTAGCACCATCTTGTTGGAGTATGAAATCGTTTCTATAATACAAACGCCGACAATCAGGCAAAAGATTCTCCTCTAAAAAATTTACATAGTTTTCTGAATTAATTTTTTTATTTTCTGAAATGAAATGAATTTTAGTCTTTCCATTCCACGATATGCCTGCTAATACCATGATTTTTTTTGGAAAACCGACTTGTCTGGTGGTAAAGTCTCGATGGAGGAATGTCTTTCTTACGCCGACCATACTATTTTTTTAACATCATTGGACGAAAATCTATCAAGCAATTTTCTGCAACGAATTTTTCTTTTAGCTCTTACATTGCTGTCACGTCTTGAAACACGGATTCTTTTAAATGCTTTAAGTCCTACCGTTCTCTGCATTCTTTGTATGGAACTTCGACTGATACCTAAATTTCTTGCAATTTTCCTCTGAGAGCAGTGTGACTCAGGTCGATCCTCTTGAGATAGGGGATCACCTGAAGATCCGTCACCCCGCCTTTTTTAGTTAGCTTTGTAAGGCTAACTAACGAAAATATCACGACTTAACCTTACCAATGGTTAGGTGAACTGTACGCCCTTAACGATTGGTTAGGTCGTGATATTTTCGTCAGTTAACCTCATAAAGCTAACTAAAAAAGGCTGGGGTGACGGCTCTTCAGGCGATCGGAGATAGGCCCATCATTTCGATCAGTGCTATATTTTCTTAAGTGTAAACTGTTTTAGGCCGACCACTTCAAACGCTTCCGTGCCGTCGAACCGGTTGCTTTAAGCTTTTTAATTATTCTATTCACAGACGTAACACTACAAGTTATTCCTGGAAATTCCCTCAAAATTCTCGCTCCAGTCCATCTTTTTTCCAAGAAACAGTTTTCAATCACCGCTTTTTCACCGTTAGTTAGAACCATAATTTGAAGGGTAAGTTTAAAAAACAGTATTTAAGATGGTCGTAGCCGATATCATCTGACGTTTTTCAGAGACTAACAGATTATCCATAGGCTACATAGGCTAAGGAAACTACTACAAGTCTTAGAATAATTGTCAGGTACAGCTATACACATTTAGGATTTAGGATATTCGTTTTCTTCACCATACCTCATTGTTCCCTCAGCTGTGGAAAAAGTATTTTATGTAGAGGTCTGAAATTTTTATGGTGGCTTATCATTAGATTCTGGTAAAAGTTTTGTAAATGTTGAAAGTGTGAACTGCATAGTTTTGAAGTTATTGATGTTCAAATCTCAAGGCGTTTTTTTTTGGGCCACCCGATATATATAAAATTGCTTCACTTAATGAGGCAACAGTGGGATGCTGTATAGCCATCTAGGACGTTTTGGCGCCGACATTTTGAGGCTGGACGTTTTGGCGCCGCCGTTTGGGCGCCACCGTTTGGGCGCGGAGCCGGTTTGGCGCCGCCGTTAATTAGTATTAAGTATTAAGTAGTAATACTTGGTTATTAACCTGAAGTGCTGTCTGTCTTTTCAGATAAGTTGTGTTGTTGCCCTTAATAGCATAAATGTCTGAAAATATATCAAGTACGAAAGGAAAACAGAAGTTTTCACATAATGGATATTTGTATGTGTTTGATAAATGTAGCAAGCGCGACCCATCGTTACTTTTTTGGCGGTGTGAGCAAACGAGTCAGTGGATTATAAGGTGTATATATAATATGGGTACTTTTCCGTTATCTGCCCCATTGACGATTCGTTAGGTTCAGTCATGATATTTTCATTAAAACTAACAAAAATATCACAACTTAACCTAACCAATCGTCACTGCCCGGTTAGGTCAACTGTACGCCCTTGACGATTGGTTAGGTTAAGTCGTGATATTTTCGTTAGTTTTAACAAAATTTAACTAATTAACGGCGGTGCCAAACCGGCTCCGCCCCCAAACGGCGGCGCCCAAACGGTGGCGCCCAAACGGCGGCGCCAAAACGTCGGTGCCAGAACGTCGGCGCCAAAACGTCCCATTCTGGTTGTATAGATGACACAAGGATAAATAACCTAGTTTATGTCGATGATATGGTGTTGATAAGTCCCTCTGTTAAAGGTGTGGGTCGGCTACTAAAAGTCTGCGAAGTGTATTCGCAGAAACATGATATTTTTTAATGTTATACAAACTAAGGTTATGCAACTTCATCCTGAAAGCTGTAACCAGCCAGCTGATATTAGGTTTAAAATGAAAAGTGAAGTAATTGAGGGAGTACAAGAGTTTAAGTATTTCGGTGAAACTATTACCAGCTCCTTGAGTGATGACTCGGATATAAGAAAACAATCTCGAAGCCTTTGTGGGAAAGCGAATATGACTATAAGGAACTTTCGATTCTGTACAAGTGAAGCTAAAGACACTCTCTTTCGTACTTTCTGCAGTAATATATACGGACAGCAACTCTGTGTGAATTATAAAAAAGGTTCTGGCAGAACCCTAAGTTTGATGTACAACAGGTCTTTTAGACTCTTAAATAAATTACCCCCGAGATGCTCAGCTTCGCAAATGTTTTCTTCTGAACATTATCTAGAGCGTGGAACTATAGTAACAAGTGCATCGTATTCTGACATGCTCCGGAATGAGTTAAAGCAAGCAATTCGCACAAAACGGAGAGGGAGATTGTCGGAAGGTGTTATTCTGTTACACTACCTCATACCGCTGCACAGACTAGAAAATGCTTTCAAGAACTTAAATTTGAAGTTTTCGACCATCCAGCCTACAGTCCAGACCTGGCACCTTGGGATTTTTACCTATTTGGACCACTAAAAGACGCTTTGAGAGGTCAACGATTCCAAGGCGATGATGACCTGAAGGAGGCGGTGCGTGAGTTGCTACGCACACAGCCAAAAACATTCTTTTGTGATAGCATTAGGAAGCTTTTAGATCGCTGGACTAAGTGTATTGAGAAACAGGGAGACTATGTTGAGAAGTGATGTGTTTATAATCTATCAGATGTGAAAATAAAATTGTGAAAATAAAAAGTGAGGATACTTATTGAATTACCCTCGTGTATATATATATATATATATATACAGGACCTATCAGAGGGGGGCTAGGAGGGCCATTTGGCCTAGGCCTCAAGCTTAAGAGGGGCCTCAAATTTAGAAACTTTCAGGTTTGAATATAATGTTTTGCAGTGAAAGTAATAATTGGGTTTAGCTATGGGCCTCAAAAGCTGGAAGTGGCCCGGGCCTCTCTGGACCTCTGAGAGGGCCTGTATATATAAATATATATAAAGTAAATAAAAACGAAGCGAATTAATCTATACAGCATTTTTCCGAGTGTTTCTTTGTGTAGAAAATTAGCTGACTTTCGAAATTCCTACAAATACCCCCCATTATCCCCCGCAGCCACAGCCGCGAGCACCAATCAGTGAGAAGTATACAGTGTGCCACATCCCCCATTCCCCAGAGTAACGGTATCTGTAATGATGCAATAGATGAGACAAAGGCGATGAGGTACGATTTTTGTCAGCTGCTTTTTGATTTTAGATACCTAGAATGGGAAGATGAAAAAATCTCCCTTATAACGAACGCGAAGCAACTTAATGGGATAAAAATTTTCTGCGAAAACTGCATGACCGAAATAATTCTTTTACAGTATTTAAAGCAGAAAGGGACTAAGAGAAGAAAATGAAAGAGGAAAGTGGGAATAAAGAAAAGAGGAAAACAAAAGAAACGAAGAAAGGCGAAGTAGAAAAAATCAAATACCTTCACATAACGAGGCCGAAACCATGCGGTCGAAAGAAAGTGTAAAGACAACAGATAGTATAAGGGCAACGAAGGACATTAACAAAAATAGCACAAATAGAAAAAGACAAGAGGGCAACCAAGAAAACGGAGTGAAACTGTCCCCCAATAAGGAGCAAAAACCAAAGGCCACGAGTAAATATGGGGAAGGAATTATATGCAGATATTATATAAAAGATAATTGCAGATTTAAAAGAGGACAATGTGTATATATGAACATCACCCAATATACTATTTCTTCTATAATAATGGTTATTGTAAATTTGAAGACAGATGCAAATTCTACCACCCGGACATCTGCAGGAATTACGAAAAATTTGGAACCGACAAATACGGGAAAAAATGCTACTATCAACATCTCCCGACGGACCGAAAGAACAAAGGACAAAGTTTAAATGACAGTAGGAGTAACAATAACAATAGGAACACAGTAAGCGAACAAAAAACCTTTTTCAACATCGCAGACACGATACGGCTGCTAAATGTCATCCAACGCGTGCAGTTGACACAGCTGGAAACCCCCGAGCCAAACCGCTTCAGGGCAAGAAGCTACCAGAACAGGTAGGCGGAAACGGATCTCTCTCGGAGGATCATAGGGCAACGAAACAAGTGAAACCGAAGGAAAACGAATTTAAAATGCACAAGGGGCAACGAAAAACAAAGAACATAAATATTGTCCTGGGAAATATTCAAGGAATAAGACCAAACCAATCACTCAACAAAGTTTCGTACCTGAAAGGATTTATTGACGAAACAAGGACGGACATCACATGCCTCACAGAAACTCATCTTAAAAATTGTCAAGGAAATTGTGAAAACTGCGAACATTGTATTGATAAGAAAGAGATAAATATAGAGGGCTTCAATTTACTGAGAGCCGATAGAACAACGAGACGTAAAGGTGGCTGTGCTCTATATATATATATATACATATATACAATATATACACACACACACATATATATATATATATATATATATATATATATATATATATATATATATATATATATATTAGGGTGTTTCATACCTATAGGGTAAAATAAAAATGAGCTTGGAGTTTTAATCCACACGTTTCTCCGTATTCTAAAGAACAAGAAAACACGTTTGTACAAGTTTGAACCAGATCGCGCTGCATTTAGAGGTCCCCAACTTTGACGACTTTTTGTCAATTCATTTCTCGCCTGCCTGCAGTGAAGACGGTTTTCTTCGTCACTTGAGCGGTTCGTGTTGTATAGCCTATTGGACAACTATGGAGGTAATTATATATGCTACTAATTATCTCATTTTACTGTGGTATTGAAATTTATTATTATTTAATTTCTGTCATTTTACTGTGGTAGTGATATTTATTATTAATATTACATGAAATTAATTAGTCTGTTGCATATTGGACAACTAAGCTGGTAATTATTTATGATACTAATTAATGTAATTTTACTGCGGTATTGAAATTTATTTAATTAATGAATTGTCAAAGAGAACGTAGTGTACACGTATCAGTTTTATAAATAAAGAAAAGCAGTAACTGGGACTCGAACCAGTGTCATAGCCGTTTGGCGGCATCGCTCAAGTCGGCGTACACAGCACGCTATCCACTCCCTAGATGGTGTAGTGGATAGCGTGCTGTGTACGCCGACTTGAGCGATGCCGCCAAACGGCTATGACACTGGTTCGAGTCCCAGTTACTGCTTTTCTTTATTTAATTAATGAAATTAATTACGATGTGAAATTATTTCTGTGGAATTATTTAGTTTGTTTTCTTTTCCAGGTGTCTACCAGAGCGAAAACAGAAGTGTTTCTTATTGGCCAGACGGATGCGAACATCACATCAAGTGGCCTTCCAACTCAGTTGCAAGTACTCAAAAAGTACTTTTACCACCAAAAGGAGCAAAAATTTGGACGTACTAAATGCCTGAACCTGTGCCTGGATGCCCGTCTCATATTTTGGGAGAGAGCGAGAATCCCCATGATGCGTCGAGATTCGGCCTTGAGGAAGATGGAATCCCTTCTCAAGGAATACGACCGGCTTGTGAAGCACAAGTCACATAAAGCAGAGTCCTTCCGAGTGAAGGAGGCGATGTTCAAGGAGGCAATAGCGAAGGAGATCATGGACATTGCTCATTCACAGGCTAAGGAAATGATGAAGAATCAGGAGGACATCCACTTTCTCGACATGCAGCGTGAAGATCCAAATTCCTGCAGCATGGGCCCTGTTGACATGAAGCTTCACTATAAGGAGATTAGGAAAAGGAAGAGGCTGGACAAGATTAAGGAACAACAGGAGAAGGCCAGGAAGGAACAAGGAGCTGCAGAAGATACGGGGGCTTTAGTGATTTCAACTTCGTCAGAGACTGACTCAGATGTCGTTGACCCAACCGTGGAAGTTTTTCCATCCTCCTCCAAGGGAAATACCAAGAAGCGACGCAGGAATCTGATCTCACAGGATGTGACGACTACCTACGATCGGCTGAATATTTCGTACCGCGATTCAGCTATGTCTTACGCTGCAGCGGCTAAATCACTAGGTTTTGACTTGGATGAACTGTCCATTTCTGCCAGTACCATGTACCGCACACGCAAGGCTCTCAGGAAGGTGGCTGCTGAAAGTTATCAATCCGACGAAGTTTGTCCTGGTCAGCCTCTTGTCTTGCATTGGGACGGTAAGCTCCTACCTAACAATGAGCAATGGAAGGAGAGCGTTGACCGGATCGCCGTCCTCGTCTCTGGCGACGGCAAGGAGAAGTTGCTCGGCGTTCCTAAGGTGACGTCCGGAACCGGCGAGAAGATAGCGCGAGTTTGCTTGGATTTGGTCAAGGAACACAGGATGGAAGAGCGCGTGCGGGGACTGTCTTTCGACACGACAGCGTCGAACACCAGAATTCATATCGGGGCCTGCGTCCTGATTGAGAAAGGTCTTGGCAGAGAACTCATGTACTTCCCCTGTCGGCATCACATCTATGAAGTCATCCTCAGCTCCGTCTTCAAGCGTGCATACGGCCCTTCAAGTGGCCCCGATATACCCGTTTTCAAGAGGTTTCAGGCACAATGGAAGTTCATCGACCGGTTGGACGTGCGGCCGTACGATTTTGCTCAAGTCAATGACTCTATGAGGGAACTGAGGGAGAAGTCAGTCCTGCTGGTGAGAGGGATGGTGAGCACGTCGCATCAGCGCGATGACTACAAGGAACTGCTACAGTTGGTTCTCATCTTCCTGGGAGAAGCAAAAGTGGTGGATTTCCCTCTCAGAGCCCCTGGCGCTTACCATCACGCTCGATGGATGGCGATAGCCATCTACTCCTTGAAAGTAATTCTACTGAAGAAGCAGTTCAAGATGTCGAGTCACGAGTTGGAAGCTCTGACAGCCGTAGGTCTCTTCGTGTCCCTCGTCTACATCCGAGGTTGGACTCGTGCTGCAACCTCAAGCAAGGCTGCCGCAGTTGATCTGGAATTTCTGCGTGACGCGGAAGCCTTTGCCATGTCGGGATATTCGTGTGTTAACGCTGCGCAAGAAGCCATGTCTCGACACCTATGGTACATCTCTGAGACTCTTATTGCCATGGCGTTCTTCGACGCAGATGTGGCAGATGAAGAAAAGGCTCAGATGGTCGTCAGTTTGGGTAAGCCCGCATCGAAAAAGGAACTCAAGCGACCCCAATGGAAGAACGTCAGGAATCTTGCCTCGAAACACCTGGCGGAGTTCGTGACAGGAAAGACGATGGCTTTCTTCCATGCATTCGACTTGGACACAGAATTCTTGAAAAAGCCAGTTGCCGAGTGGACTGAAGTAGAGGGCTTCAAGCAAGCAGCGGCAACTGTTAACAAAATCTCTGTCGTCAACGATCGGGCCGAAAGAGCCATCGCGCTCACCAAAGAGTTCAACTGTTCTCTGACGAAGAACGAAGAGCAGAAGCAGTATTTGCTCAAAACTGTGATGCAGCATAGGGCGAAATACCCGAATAAAACCAAGAAGGATTTCATGGACAAATGATTCGCAAGAAGTGGTTATGTTTTTTGTATCTTTGTGAAAATGTGTAGTGAAATGGTACTCGTTTGTTGAATAAAAATTCATTGACAGATTTTTGTTTAATTTTTTCCGTTTATGATCTGCCAGAGCATCAAACTGGGGACCCGTAAACTTTAAACTATTGAATTAATACTTCGGTTTATCAGTCTCCTCAGCAAATGGAACAAGGGGATCCATGTGGATTAAAATTTTTCCAAACTTTTAATTTATGAAACACCCTAATATATATATATATATACACACACACATGATATATATATATATATATACCACACACACATATGAGAGAGAACAACGAGACGTAAAGGTGGCTGTGCTCTATATATATATATATATATATATATATATATATATATATATATATATATATATATATATATATATATATATATATATATATATATATATATACACATATGAGAGAGACGATAATAAGTAAATCAAACAGCTTTGTTAAACTCCTAGCAATGAAAATAGAAAAACTAAACGTGATATAATAGTCATCTATAGACCTCCAAACACCCCAACCGAAAAATTCTCGGAGGCCATTGATGACATCAGAAACCTAATAAAGGCCATAAACCCTCCATCCCCCAATATAATGATCTGCGGAGACTAACTTCCCATTTATAAAATACAAAAATGTGGATAGGAATATATATATATATATATATATATACACCAGGAGAAGGGGGGGACACAAGAGAAGACCAGGAGCAAGCAAAAATGTTAATGGCTCTCACAAATGAGTTTATGCTGACACAGGAGATAACAGAAAATACCAGAAAAAATAACTGCCTAGATCTGGTATTCACGAATAACACGAACTTGATTGCTGATATAAAAATAACCCCAACCATTATCTCAGACCAGAACTTAATCGAGATATCAACAAATATGATGACAACATTAAGACAATACACATATTGAGGAAAGAAGCAAATTTGGGGCCTTTAACTTAAACTCCAAGACTATAAATTGGGAAGCAATCAGATCGCACATGGCCCAAATAGAGTGGAGAAGAGTTTAGAGAATAAAACAACTGAAGAAATGCTAACAACCTTGGAAGAAAAAACGCTGAGAATTTTTGAAAAATATGCTTCGAAATCACAGCCAAAAGGAAAGCGGAGCTGGCTAGAGAGGCAAACGAGAAGAATATTCCGCAAAAGAAAGAGAGTGAAGGCGAAGTTAGCCAACTACAGAGATAATGCCAGGAAAGTAATATCAGAAAAACTGGAGCGTATCGATAGGGAAATATAATTAAGGACCATACAGAGAGGGAAGAGGAAAAGGCGGTAGGAGCAATAAAGGAAAATCCAAAATACTTCTATAGCTATGCGGAAAGGTAAACAAAAACGCGCACCGCTATTGGGCCCTTGAGGAAGAGAAATAATGAACTAACTGACGATCCAAAAGAAATATCTGCAACATTGAGAGCTCAGTATGAATCATTTTTCAGTACCCTAAAAAGTGAAAAAGCGATACCTGACATAGATTCATTCTTTGAAGAGAAATTGCAAGGAGAGTGTACAGTAAAACAGACTGATTTTACACCAGAAGATGTAGCGGGAGCTATAGGACAAATGAAACCATATTCAGCTGCAGGTCCGGACAATTAGAACGCATTATTGATTAAAAACTGTAACAATGAAATAGCTATACCTTTATGCTGGATGTAGAGAAGATCCCTAGACACTAGGGAAATACCGAGCATCTTGAAAAGCGCAAACATTGTCCCTATATATAAAGGAGGGGACAGATCTCAAGCAAAGAACTACTGACCAGTGTCCTTGACGTCCCACCTCACCAAAGTATTTGAAAGAATAGTTAGAGAGAAAATGTATGATTTCTTGGAGACACTGGAAAGATTCAACGAAAATCAGCACGGATTCCGACCAGGTAGATCATGCCTATCACAACTAATAGAACACTACAACAATATCCTAGATGGACTGGAAGGCAATGACGACTACGATGTCATATATACAGATTTTGCTAAGGCTTTCGACAAATGTGATCACCGTATAATAGCACATAAAATGAAATATATGGGAATAACAGGCAAAGTGGGAAAATGGATCTACAACTTCCTCAGAAATCGACTACAGGTGGGCAGAATTCAAGGTGTATCATCATCACAATCAGAAGTACGCAGCTCAGTACCAAAGGTACTCTTGTTCATTATCATGCTAACAGATATAGACAGTGGAGTAAACAGCAACAGTATAGTAACATCCTTTGCAGACGATACAAAGATCAGCAGAAAAATCAGCGATGCAAACGAAGTAGAGGCCTTGCAGAGAGACAAACAAAATATACAAATGGTCAGAAGACTACAATATGACATTTAACACCGAAAAATTTCAGCTCTTGAGATATGGTAGAAAAGAGGAACTTAAAAAGACTGCAAGAGAAGCACGAAAGCAGTCGACTTGGGGGTAATAACGGCCGATCATGCAAAAAAGAGTGGCGGGACAGGTACTAAGAACGTTCAAAAGAAGGGACAGGACACAAAACTTGAATACTGCTCAGTTTTGACGTCCCCATATAAAAAGGAAGAAATTAATAAACTAGAAGAAACGCAGAGACATTTCACAGTCAAGATTGATGACTGCAAAGAAATCAACTACTGGGAAAGACTATGCAAACTAAATCTGTACTCCCTGGAAAGAATAAGAGAGAGGTATGCCCTAATCTACATATGGAAAATGATCGAAAAACTGGTATCAAACCTTAAACAAAACCCAATTATCATCCAGACAACGCTGGAAAATAGGAAAGGCAGAATGTGTAGTGTTCCCAAATTAAAGGCCCAACAAGGGACCTCCTCAACTCTGAAGGAAAATAGCTTGGTTGTCAGTGGGCCAAGAATTATCAACCAGCTTCTGAAGGACCTCAGAAACATTACAGGGGACAAAGTTGAAGTCTTCAAGAGAAGATTAGGTGCCTGGCTCAGGACGGTACGAGATGAGCCGGGTGTACCTGGCTATGTACGATGGAGAGCGCAAGAGAGCAACTCGCTCCTCCACCAAGCCTCGTGTGAAGAAAGACCAACGCACGGAACCAAAACAAAGTAACTAGGTATATATTATATTATATATATTATATATATATATATATATATATATAATATATTATATATATATATATATATATATATATATATATACTGGGTGATCCAGATAAATGGGACCCATAAAAAAAAGCCAAATATTCTTAATATTTAATTCCTTTCATAAAAACTATATATCATTCGAAAGAGTAGAGTTACAAGTTTATTATGAAATATTTATTTTTTAAAAATGACTCCTTTCAAATGTGCTCCATTAGTTGCCAAGCATTCCAGTGTTCTCGCTTGTAAGTTCTGCATCACTTTTGCAAGAGTGTGCGGTGGTATGGCCTGTATCTCATTTGTGATGGCGGCCTTCAATTCTTGCAAGGTTGTTGGGTTATTTCTGTAGACCCTACTCTTTAAATATCCCCAGAGATAATAATCTAAGGGAGAAAAATCCGGAGACCTTGCGGGCCATTCAACGTCTCCAAATCTTGAGATTAACTCGCCTGGAAACGTTTGACGCAAAACTGCCATGCAGTTCCTCGTGGTATGGCAGGTATCTCCGTCTTGTTGGAACCAGTGGTTTTCTAGACAAAGATCTCTTAATTTAGGAATAAGGAAATCGGTCAACATTTTTTCGTAGCGATCACCATTTACAGTGACCGTGTTTCCGGTGGAATCCTCGAAAAAGTACGGCCCTATGATCTGAGATGCAGTAAGACCACACCAAACAGTTACACGCTGACTATGCAACGGGACTTCAGTAATATTCAATGGATTTTCTGTTGCCCAGAAACGACAATTTTGTTTGTTTACAGTTCCATTCAAGTGAAAATGGGCTTCGTCTGACATAATCAAAGTTGCTAGAAAATTGGTGGTGTCATTTACCTTCTGTTGGATCCATTGACAGAATTGTCGTCTTCGTGCGAAATCTCCATCGTTTAGTTGTTGCACTGTTTGAATTTTATATGGAAAGAGCATTAAATTTTGCTTGAATATACGGTGTGTTGTTCCATATCCAACTCCTAACAGCTGAGAAGCACGTCTGATGCTTATGTTAGGATTATCCTGTACAATTTCATGAGTTCTGTTAATGATCTCGTCTATCCTTGCTGTGCGCACTCTTCCAGTTGGTTTTCTTTTTCCAATGCTGCCAGTTAGGGAAAAATTTCTGACATACCGACGGATTACTTTCTTAGAAGGTGATTTTGACATCTGAAAATTTGTCTTGAAAGATCTTTGAGCTGAAACTACACTTCTTCCATGCTCATAATATTGCTGTTATGAAACGCAGCTGTTCCACAGTCCATGCAGTCATCTTGAAGGGTTAGTTTTAACTAACACTTTTATTTTGTTTTGTATCTTATCTTGTCGTGTATTGTCAAAACCTATACAATCCTGTACAAACTTGTAACTATCCTCTTTCGAATGATGCGTATGATTTTATAAAAGGACTTATACTTTAAGAGTTACAGGGGTTTCTTTTGGGTCCCATTTCTCTGGATCACCCTTTATATATATATATATATATATATATATATATATATATAGTGATCAGTCTTTCTTTGTGAACAGACGTGTTTTATCGAGTGTCCAGTGTTACCAATTGAATAAGTGGTTTTCGTTGAAGTGTCTTTATAAAATAGTGTTTGTTGCATTCTTACCTAAATTACCTCCTGTTACTAATCATTCATTAACAAATATATTTAATTTATTGACTTTATTCATTATTATATTATTGATTAAACCAAGGCTAATGCAAGTGGCTTGCCTTGTTTGGGTTTCGAATCTATTAGAGAACGAGGTTTAATAAGGTTGATTTTCCTTGTTTGCTTTGTTTTTCGAATCTAATATAAAACGAGGTTTAATAAGGTTGATTTTGCCTTGCTACGGGGATCATGAAGTAGTGTGTGGTCACCTACCGGAGGAAAAAGGAAAAAAAATTAAAGAAAAAATTTGGTCGAACAGCGGACAGATAAGTTTTATTAATACTTTTTCTTTTACAGATCCTTCGTCGGTAACTTAATTAAGTATATATTCATTTAGTATAAATTTGTGTTACAAGAACCTGTTTCTGCGTTTCAAGAACAATTTTTCTGGCTTGCGCAGGTGACGGCACCATAAGCGTGCGGGAGACCTACGTTGTAATTTATTAATTTCCAAACACTCGTTTTTGGTTTTTTTTTAATTAATTAATAGCATGGCACCCCCGTCAAGTACTTGCAGTCGCTCTGAAGGGAAATTTGCCGCTTACGCGTTTACTTTGGCTAATAATGATGAAGAGTTAGTTTGCAGGTGGTGCTCAAGCATGGAAGTCCTGAGGAACGAGTTAGAACGTGAGAGGGAGTCCAGAGTGAGGCTTGAAGAAAGAGTGATGCTCCTGACGGCAAAATTAGAATCCCTTGGGCCTTCAGTTACGACCCCTCCTGCCTCAGTTTCTACTAATAATATAAATGGTACTAATACCCCTCTCTTCCCTTAGTTCCTCACCCTTCGTTCAAGTGCTTAATGGAGCCCCATTGAAAAAACCTAAGGCTTGTCTACCAGTAATAACAAACAATAAGTTTTCTGTTTTAGGTTTCGAAGATGCTGATGAACCGGAAATACGACTCGTTGGTGATTCCGTTGTTCGAGGGCAGCTCGAGGAATTCTATGGGAGAAACCCTCGTCGTAGGCGCCGTTACTGCTACCCTTGTGCAAGAGTGGAAGATATAACTAATAGTGTTGACAATTTTACAGACGGAACCTCTGAGGACACAACGTATGTTTTTCATGTCGGTACTAAAAACGTTTTAAATTCTAGATCGGAAGATCTGCTGGCTAGGTACAGGGACTTACTAGAGCGACTAAAGGAAAAAACTAATAAGAGTGTTTTAACAGGTATAATTCCTCGAATTATCCAACGTAGCAATTTCTACAGCAAGGCGATCTATATCAACAATAACCTAACGTCTCTTTGCCAACAAGAAGGAGTGCATGTTGCGAATTTTTGGAATAGTTTCTACGGCAGGAGGGGCTTGTTCCTCGGAGATGGACTTCATCTTAATGACGTTGGAGCTGCTCGTTTAGGAAGACTGTTTCATAATACTGTCTCTTCTTTTCAGGCTGCCGTAACTCGAACGGTCCCGGCGTAATTTCCTCAACTTTCCCTTGCGCTCGCGAAGGTATCGCAATTACAAACAATTTGAAGGTTCTATCCTTAAATGCTCGTAGCCTACGAAATAAAATAAACGAATTTTTTTCTTTAATTGCTTATAAAGACTGATTTAATTGCGATAAATGAATCGTGGCTTAGCACTGAAACAAGTGACTTTGTAGGGGAGTAAGGGAGTATCAAATTAGAGGTTATAGACTTTTTTGTTAAAAACAGAATAGGTAGGCGAGGAGGCGGTGTTATGTTGTATATCAAAGGTAATATTGCGAACTTTATAGAAGTAAAGCACACAATTCCAGAACCGATAGATTTGACGAAAGCAGAACTTAACTTAAACGATTTCAAACTTCTTGTTGCGGTTATTTATAAGCCCCCTAATCAAACAGCTGATGCGGACGAAGCATTATATCGTGAACTAAAGAGAATAATAGGTAGTGAGCAGGCCTTATTTATGGGTGACTTTAATTGCGCCAACGTGAATTACGATACAATGCAGGGAGACTTGGAAGGTAATCGTTTAGTTAATTTTCTCGAGGATAGCTTTCTTATTCAAAAGGTTGGGGAACCTACGAGGATGAAAAGTATTTTAGATTTAGTAATAATTACGGATGATAGGTTGATCACGGATCTTCAAGTAGTAGAACCGTTAAGCAATAGCGATCACAATATGGTAGAGTTTGTCCTCTCAGTAAGTCACTCGAAACCAGCTAACTCGACTAAAATTCCTAACTTCTAACATAATGGAATCTCCAACGCAAAACTAATGTGGGAATCGTTTGAAACAGTATTTAGGACTATAAATGAGGAATGTGTACCGTACAAGATTAAGCATGCGAAAGTAAACAACAAGGCCTTGTGGTTTACTTCTAGAGTAGGAGATATTATAAAGAGTAGAGATAAGGCTTATAGGCTACATAAATGCGGTAAAGACAATTTGTGGTTACGAAACAATTACATATCTCTAAGGCGTGAAGCGAAATGTGCAATAAAAAAGTCCAAGCGCGAATTTGAAATCTCCATAGCTCGTGACGGTAAAGAAAACCCCAAGCAATTCTTTCAATTCGTCAACAATAGGAACCCATTAAAAGTGTCTTGGGGGCCGTTGAAAAATTTTAACGGAGAGCTAGTTTCTGAAAACAACTAAATGGCTACCTTGCTAAACGAATTTTTTACGTCAGTTTTTACTATAGAAGATGTAACGAATATCCCTACGGTCATAGACATAATACCTTTTGATAATGGTAATGCTTTAGATAATACAGGGTGAGTCAAAAGTCTCCATACGTAGGTAAAATGGTCACTTTACAATGCAATCACTTGTAAGTCACAAAATATGCTCTATGTGGGCACCATTACACTGAATGCACATACGGATGCGTTCCTCCCAGTCATGGCAAACGCGCGTTAACACGTCTGATGTTATGCGTGCACACGCATCACGAATGCGTTCCTTTAGGTGGTCCGTGTTTTGTATTTTCACCTGGTACACCATGGCCTTCAAGTGCCCCCACAAGTAAAAATCAAGGGAGGTGAGGTCTTGGGACCTGGGCGGCCACTCCACGGGACCACGGCGGCCAATCCAGTGACCCGTAAACTGCTGATCCAGCCACTGGCGCACGCAGATACTGTAATGGGGTGGCGCCCCGTCTTGCTGAAAGTACGTTGGAAATCCTCCGTCCTCGTTCAGCAGGGACAGCATGACTGTGTCTTGCACCATGTTTAGATACATTTCGGCATTCAGATTGGTGTCAATGAAAAAAGGGGCAACAATTGTGTTGCCCCATATCCCGCACCACACCATCTCTTTTCCAGCGCCTTGCGTCTTTGAGGAACTCATCCAGTGCGGGTTGTCATCACTCCAATAACGTACAGTTTGACGATTAACCTCTCCATGAATATAAAAGTTGGCTTCATCTGAAAACAGGATGCCAGCCGAGAACTCCGTGTCTTCGTCCACTTTTGTTCTTGCCCATTCACAGAATTCCAGCCGCCTGTCCGTGTCGTCTTCGCTAAGACACTGCAACATTTGCATTTTGTATGGATGCCATCTGTGCTCTTTCATAATGCGGACGATACTCCTTTGGCTGACACCGCATTCTGCAGACATCCGTCGAGTGATTTTTGGAGACTCTTTGCGAACGCTGCCAGCACCATGGTCGCTGTGCCTTCATCGGTGGCTGTTCGTGGACGGCCATTTCTCGGTTGGTCTGCAACACTTCCAGTCTTCTTGAACTTCTCAATGAGTTTGACAACGGTGTCGTGTGTGATGTGCGTGCCGGGGGCGTGTCTCCTGTTAAAATCCTCGGCAACCTTGCGACAGCTTCCTGATCCTGCCAGAAGAATGACCTCTATACGCTCTTCTTGGGACGAAGGCATCTCAACACATCACCTGCAAAAAAATAAAAAATAAATAATCATTTATTTATCATGACCATTTTGCGTATGTATGGAGACTTTTGACTCACCCTGTATTGTGGTTAGTGAAAGGGAGGTAATGCGCTATATTGCTAAAATGAAAATGCGTAAATCACCGGGGCCGGATTCCATATATCCCAGACAAATAAAAGAATTAAAAGAAAGCATTGTTGTGCCGCTAACAAAGATTTTTAATGCGTCTATTTCTGAGAGGTGCGTACCAGATAATTTCAAGTAGCAAATGTAACACCTATCTTTATGAAAGGCGATAAAGGTGCGGCGGGAAATTATAGGCCAATGAGTTTAACATCTGTTGTAGGTAAGCTATTGGAATCAATAATTAGAAATCGTACAGTCGAACACTTAGAATTGCATAACTTGGTTAGAAATACGAAGCACGGTTTTAGGGGGAACAAATCTTGCTTAACTAATCTTTTAGAAGTTTTTCAAAGAGTGGTTGAAGTTTACGATAGTCATCGGGCGGTTGATGTAGTGTATTTAGATTTTCAAAAAGCGTTTGACACCGTACCGCACAAAAGACTCATTGAAAAAACTAAGGCTCATGGAATCAGGGGTGTAGTAATAAATTGGATAGAAGAGTGGTTGCGAGGTAGGAAACAGAGGGTGGTCGTTGATGGAGCGGAGTCGTCTTGGGCTAATGTAGCGAGCGGCGTTCCTCAGGGTTCTATATTGGGCACCTTGCTTTTTCTTATAGATATTAACGATTTAGATGTCGGCCTAGTGAGTACAGTTTCAAAGTTTGCGGATGACACGAAGTTGGGTGGTAGGGCGATTAATGACGAAGATAGAGGTAAAATCCAGGAAGATCTGAATAAAATCGTTGATTTGTGACTCACATGGCAAATGAGATTCAACGTCGATAAGGTCAAAATTTTACATATAGGTTCGCGTAACGGTAATTTTGTGTATAGTATGTCAGGGAAGGAGTTAGCAAGCGTAGAGCAGGAAAAAGACTTCGGAGTTATAGTCACTGGTGATTTAAAAGGAGCGAAACAAAGTACAGCAGCGGTCAATAAAGCGAACAAAGTGCTAGGTTTTATAACTCGGAATTTTGAGTACAAATTGAGCGATATTATTGTTCCTCCTTATAAATCATTAGTTGGACCCAATTTGGAGTACGCGATCCAATTTTGGAATCCCCATTTGCGAAAAGATATAGACAAAATCGAAAGAGTTCAAAGACGAGCAACTAAGATGACTCCGTCGCTTAGGTTGAAGTTGGACGATGATAGGCTTAAGGAGTTAAAATTGACTACACTCGAGACTAGGAGGCTAAGGGGTGATCTAATCCAGGTTTTAAAAATTAAGAATGGGTTCGATAACGTAGATAGTGGTTAACATATCCGACCGGCAGGGGTCCTCGGTGTAGTGGTTAACATATCCGACCGGCAATTGAATGATTCCGGGTTCGATTCCTGGGAGGTACCTTATTTTTCATTTGCTCGATCTCCCTCCTCATCTTGTGCGGAACGCTCTTCTACACAAGCGTCGTTCTTTACATTAATATATATATATATATACACACACACATAAAATATAATATATATATATATATATATATATATATATATATATATACACACACATAAAACATAATATATATATATATATATATATATATATATACTGTATATATATATATATATATGATACACACAGACAGTGCATGGAACAAGGAACTCTTCTGGGATAATTAAATCCACTATAGTCCGAATAAGTAATGGTAAATGACAAATACCATAGTTTTTCTTTTTCATGATGCTAGCCCGAAGTGGGCAACGGGTCACTCGCAAAGAGGTCCCATAAATATAGCTTCCCTCACCAGGTATCTGCAAAGCAGACAGGATCCAGCTTTGGGACATGGATCTAGGGTTTAAAGCAGCCTAGCCCTGCTACATTTAGAACCTGCTACATTGAAAAAATCTTTAGAGGGCTTTAAGGCCTTTAATTTGAGGTGCCGATTGTGAATTTTTTGCTTGTCTATTTAACTCATTTACTTTGTAATCTCCGTCTATTTTCTGTTCCTCCTTGATAATGTGAATATATCACGAAAGCGCTCGGACTTTGTGTTTCCTTTTCCCTGTGGTTGTTTGCTTATTAATAAGGTCACGTGTTATTTTGTAATTTTAGTGCATAATGGATACCACGCGCCACTTCGAGACCTTCTCTTTGCTCTTCCCTGGCCTAGCACTGTTTGTTTCTACTTTTTGTTCTTCTTTAGTTAAGTCACACAAGCGAAAGGTTCACCTGATATTTCTAAGAAGATGTCTAATTGAACAAGTTCTCCCCACCTCTTTACTCCCTAATAGACTTTTGAATTTGAGAGAACGCCCCTTCGATGAATTCCAGAGAATAGTGTTGCAGAAGCATATAGAAATTACTAAGATTGAAGTCGAAGAAAGTTTTAAAGTTACTAGGGCGAGAAGATATAGTTTTGATATGGCAATTCCACCTGAATGGAAACAACGGTTACTGGACTATTGTTATAACAAACTTAGACGAGAATGTAGTGTAGTGGAAAGGAAACTGGATATTAAATTACAAATTCTAATTGAAAGAAGTGATTGGACTAAGGATGCTAACCCCGGATTTGTGATAAATTTATCAGATAAAGTGTTAAATAAAAATATGGTTACGGCCCTTGGATATGGAATAAATTTTTCAGCAGCTAAAAAGGAGGTGGACTATGTAGAAATAGCTAAGGCTTTCTGTAATTTAGAAAAATATAATGATTTACCTATAGAGGATGTGAATATTTGTAAAGGTATAGTATATAGTGCCATGTCTAAACCCTCTATTCCAAATTGTCTACAGAGGTTTTTCGACTCTTATGAAGCTTTAAGAAAAGATCAGAATCTACATATAACCAAAGCTGATAAATCAAATGCCTTAGTGATCCTCAATAAAGACGTTTATCTAGGAAAAATGTATGATCTTTTGAATGATGCGGACACTTACGTGAAATTAAGGAACAATCCGCTTGAAACTGTGAACAGTGCATTTAACAAGAAAATTAAACAACTTTTGAAGGGGAATGAAATGTTACTTAAACAGTTTTTGAGTACTTCACCGTCATTACCTTATATGTATGGCCTGATTAAAACTCATAAGCCAAATAATCCTGCAAGGCCTATTGTTAGTTCTATAGGATCCATCTCATATAAGCTATCCAAATGGCTTGTCTCCATTCTTAATCCTCTCCTTGGCACAATTTCACAATCACACATAAATAATAATGTAGACCTTGTGGAAAAATTAAATAGTATCAGTGTCAATTACAATTTTGGATTGGTAAGCTTTGATGTTACCGCTTTATTTACAAGAGTCCCGGTGGAGGATCTATTAGTGTTTCTTTCGGAAGAATTGGTTAAGCATAATTTACCATTACCTGTGGCCACAATTATAGAATTAATTAAGCTGTGCATAGTAGACTCAAAATTTGTGTTCAATAATGAATATTTTAGGCAGAAATTTGGTATGGCGATGGGAAACCCTCTCTCCCCCATTTTGAGTAACTTATATATGGAGTTTTTTGAAAGTAAGTTATTAAGGAAGATTCTGCCAAATTATGTTCCATGGTTTAGATATGTAGATGATGTTCTTTGTCTTTGGCCAGTGACTTTAAATCTCAATGAATTATTACCCAAACTTAATAATTTAATTCCCTCTATCAATTTTACAGTTGAAATAGAAAAAGATTCTTCGATCCCTTTTTTAGATGTTTTAATATATAGGTCTGGAAAAAAGTTTAAGTACAATATTTACAGAAAACCCACTAATAATTGTTCCTATATACATTATTATTCTGATCACCACATTAATGTAAAACGATCCGTTCTTTCTACTTTGTTTCTAAGAGGCCTACGAATTTGTAGCCCTGAGTTCATTGACGACGAAATTAGTAAAATATACAAAATTGCTTTTGATTTAAAATACTCAAAGAACTGCATAGATAAGTCCTTAAAAATGGCAAAGAAAACCTTCTACGAAGTAAAGGATAAGATTCCGAACCTGCTGAGGACTTTTAACGTAAATATTGCGTTCAAAAATTTAGATGTAATTAAGAATTCATTGATTAAGAACTCCCCTTTAAGTGAACATGGTTGTGTATATAAAATCCCTTGCACAATATGTAATAAATTTTACATTGGCCAAACTGGTAAGACCCTTGAGTTACGTATTAAACAGCATCAATACAGTATAAGAAGTGGCCAGGAATCTAACGCCATTTTCATTCACGTAAGAGATACTAATCATCCCATTGATTGGAAAAATGCTTCCAAATTAAGGTTTAGTAAATCTGTTGTTAGTAGAAATATACTGGAATCAAGTGTGATCAAGAATAATGCGGATTTGGTCCTTAATATTAGCCCTGGGTTGTACAAATTAGATTCGTGCATTGTCAGAAAGCTGGCGAAGGGCCTACTGTTTTCTTAACTGCATTCTTGCCCCTTAATGGTTTGTCCTGGTTAAATAAATAAATATTATTGTAAGAACTGTTAACATTCTTATGTCTATTTTAATTGTAATATTTCTTTCGTGTATAATCTTTGGTTGCTGGGGTTTATTGGACTTTTGAACTGGGTTGCTTTTGGGAAAACAATTTTTTTTCCAGACTGTTTGTAGAAATTTTGGAATAATCTGTAAGACGATGGCAACATTCCCTTTGTTTTCACTAATTTCGGGCTACTTAATTTCTTACTTCAATTAAATATTAGTGTTAATAACCATTATAATAATTTTTGTTTTCTGTACTGGTGTTTTGTCTAATTTCATCTATATAGTAATTTAGCAGCCTACAGATTATGTTATCTATTTGTTATCTACGTTATCTATTCGTTTTTCATTAAATTCTTGCCAATTAATTGCCTGCTTTAATTAAATATTAGTGTTAATAACCATTATAATAATTTTTGTTCTCTGTATTGGTTTTTTTTTTGTCTAATTTCATCTATACAGTATACTTCTTTTATATTTAGTAATTTAGCAGCCTACAGATTATGTTATCAATTGAAAAAATCTTTAGAGGGCTTTAAGGCCTTTAATTTGAGGTGCCGATTGTGAATTTTTTGCTTGTCTATTTAACTCATTTACTTTGTAATCTCCGTCTATTTTCTGTTCCTCCTTGATAATGTGAATATATCACGAAAGCGCTCGGACTTTGTGTTTCCTTTTCCCTGTGGTTGTTTGCTTATATATATATATATATATATATATATATACTAGCTGAGGTTCCCGACGTTACCCGGGATAAATTTCACATTGCTGTTGCATGTCGTTCACGGTCAGCTTCAAGGCGTGATTGTCTTTCTTGGGGTGTTTCTCTTACTCTGGTAGCTGTTACACTTTCTCGGACAGCTTCAAGACGTGATTGTCTTTCTTGGAGGTTTTCTCTTGCTCTGGCTGTTGCATGTCGTACACGGTCAACTTCAAGGCGTGATTGTCTTTCTTGTGAGCTTTCCTGCTTCCGGGCTTCTTTATTTTTTCTGGCTGCTGATATAGATCTGCCCAAACTTGCCCGTTTCTTTGGTGGCATGGTAAAGTTGTTGGGATTTTCAAAAACTACAAAAAAACATTGCCACTTTAACTTCTTGTAACTATTCGCACAAAGAGACAAACAGACAGGCTGACCGACTCTGTGTTGACATTCTTCATCCTATAAGAATTTCCCGTGCCAAATTTGGTAGCTCTAGGTCAAACGGTTTGAAGTCGTCCTAAAAAATAATTATATGTGAAGCTCAAGATTTTCATGACTATGGTCATGAAAATGTTAAGATTTAGAAATCTTGACACAATGTGAAGTTCAAAATTTTCACATTCTTCATCCCATAAGAGATTCCCGTGCCAAATTTCGTAGCTCTAGGTCAAACGGTGTGCGCATGCATAAAGGACAGACAAACAAACAAACGGACAGGCGAAATATATATATATATATATATATATATATATATATATATATATATATATATATATATATACGACGGTACTTCAATAAATATCCGCACTTTTTATTTTAGTGACAATATAGTATATATTATATATACTCGTAATAACGAGCTAAACTGAGATCTACTGTATAGGCTTATTTAGGCCAGCAACAGTATAGGCTTATTTAGGCTACTCGTAGCTGTCACACATCGTTCGAGTAGTGAGCATGGCTGAGCCGCTTTCAATTTGTACTCTGGAAGAACAGAGATCCGTGGTTCGATTTTTGTGGGCAGAGGGTATGAAAGGAGCTGAAATTCACACGCGTTTATGTGCTCAGTATAGGAATAATGCTTTACCACGGCGAAGTGTGTACGAATGGATTCAAATGTTCAAGGAAGGTCGGACATGTGTAACAGATGCTCAGCGCTCAGGACGACCGTCAACATCAACCAATGGTGACAAGCAGGAAGAAGCCAGAGCCATGATTTTCGATGACAGAAGATTAACAATATAAGAAATTGCATCTTCATTAGACATCAGTCAAGGGTCAGCCTATTCGATAGTTCATGACATTCTTGGCTTTCACAAGGTTTGTGCAAGATGGGTGCCCAAACAGTTGACAGAAGAGCACAAGCGTAATCGTATGGACGTCTGCTCTCGTGTTTTGGCGCGGTATCATAATGAAGGTGAAAACTTTTTGGAGCGCATTATCACTGAAGATGAAACCTGGATCCATCACTATGAACCAGAAAGCAAACGACAGAGCATGCAATGGAAGCATCCAACATCTCCCGTTGCAAGGAAGTTCAAAGCGCAGCCGTCAGCAGGTAATGTTATGCTAACACTGTTTTGGGATACACGAGGCCCTATCCTTGAACATTATCTGGAGCGTGGAACAACAGTAACAAGTGCATCGTATTCTGACATGCTTCGGAATGAGTTAAAGCAAGCAATTCGCACAAAGTGGAGAGGGAGATTGTCGGAAGGTGTTATTCTGTTACACGAAAATGCGCGCCTTCATACCGCTGCACAGACTAGAAAATGCCTTCATACCGCTGCACAGACTAGAAAATGCCTTCAAGAACTTAAATTTGAAGTTCTCGACCATCCAGCCTACAGTCCAGAACCGACACCATCAGATTTTTACATGTTCGGACCACTAAAAGACGCTTTGAGAGGTCAGCGATTCCAAGGCGATGATGATCTAAAGGAGGCGGCGCATGACTGTCTATGCACACAGCGAAAAACATTCTTTTGCGATGGCATTAGGAAGCTTGTAGATCGCTGGACTAAGTGTACTGAGAAACAGGGAGACCATGTTGAGAAGTGATGTGTTTATAATGTATCAGATGTGAAAATAAAATGGTGAAAATAAAAAGTACGGATACTTATTGAATTACCCTCGTATATATATTATATTATATATATATATATATATATATTTATATATATATATATATATATATTATATATATTATTATCTATTATATATTTTCGCCTTTCTGTCTGTCTGTCTGTCCTTTATGCAAGCGCAAACCGTTTGACCTAGAGCTACCAAATTTGGCACGGGAACCTCTTATGGGATGAAGAATGTTAACACAGAGTCGGTCAGCCTGTCTGTTTGTATTACGGGCGGCAATGTGAAGCTCAAGACTTTCATGACTGTGTTCTTTTCTATAGTTTTATTGACTAGATATCTGATCAGATTCAGAAATCTTGACACAATGTGAAGTTCAAAATTTTCACAGCTGCGTTCTTTTCTGTAGTTTAGCCTGTTTGTTTGTCTGTTTGTGAAATTTATCCCGGGCAGTAATGGGGGAAGGGTGGGGGTGGGGGTAAGTGGGGGAGAGGGGTTGGGTAATGGGGGAGGGGGTTAGCCCCCAAGTTGCATAAAGGGGGGGTAAGGGTTTTTTGGGGGGCATTCAGTTGACCTAACCTGGCATTCAGTTGACTTAACCGGGCATTCAATTAACCCGGGCAACGCCGGATACCTCACCGTCTATTATATATTTCCGCCTGTCTGTCTGTCCTTTATGCAAGCGCAAACCGTTTGACCTAGAGCTACCAAATTTGGCACGGGAACCTCTTATGGGATGAAGAAGGTCACCACAGAGTTGGTCAGCCTGTCTGTTTGTCTGTTCGTCTGTTTGTATTACGGGCGGAAATGTGAAGTTCAAGATTTTCATGACTGTGTTCTTTTCTATAGTTTTATTGACCAAATAATTGAACCGACAGTAATTGGGAGTTCAATTATTTGGTCAGGGGAGTTTTGGGGGATATCTGATCAGATTCAGAAATCTTGACACAATGTGAAGCTCAAAATTTTCACGGCTGCGTTCTTTTCTGTAGTTTAGCCTGTCTGTTTGTCTCTTTGTCTGTTTTGAAATATATCCCGGGCAGTAATGGGGAAGGGTGGTGGTGGGGGTAATGGGGGAGGGGTGGGTAATGGGGGAGGGGGTTAGCCCCAAGTTGCATAAAGGGGGTGAGGGGTGTTGGGGTGCATTCAGTTGACCTAACCTGGCATTCAATTAACCCGGGCAACGCCGGGTACCTCACCTAGTCTATTATATGTTTTCGCCTGTCTGTTTGTTGGTTTGTCTGTCCTTTATGCAAGCACAAACCGTTTGACCTAGAGCTACCAAATTTGGCACGGGAACCTCTTATGGGAAGAAGAACGTTAATAAATTAAATAATTAAAATTACTGGGCCCGAAGGCCCCAGCACCGCGATTAAACTACAGAAAAGAAAGCATCCGTGAAAATTTTGAGCTTCACATTGTGTCAAGATTTCTGAATCTTAACATTTTCATGATTAATTATTTGGTCAATAAAACTATAGAAAAGAACAAAGTCATGAAAATCTTGAGCTTCACATATAATTATTTTTTAGGACGACTTCAAACCGTTTGACCTAGAGCTACCAAATTTGGCACTGGAATCTCTTATGGGATGAAGAATGTCAACACAGAGTCGGTCAGCCTGTCTGTTTGTCTGTTTGTGCGAATAGTTACGGAAAATTAATGTGGCAATTTTTTTTGCAGTTTTTGAAAATCCTGACAACTTTACCATGCCACCAAAGAAACGGGCAAGTTTGGGCAGATCTACATCAGCAGCCAGAAAAAATAAAGAAGCCCGGAAGCAGGAAAGCTCACAAGAAAGACAATCACACCTTGAAGTTGATCGTGAGCGACATGCAACAGCCAGAGGAAGAGAAAACTTCCAAGAAAGACAGTCACGTCTTGAAGCTGTCCGAGAAAGTGTAGCAGCTACCAGAGCAAGAGAAACACCCAAAGAAAGACAATCACGCCTTGAAGCTGACCGTGAACGACATGCAACAGCAATGTGAAATTTATCCCTGGCAACACCGGGTACCTCAGCTAGTATTATATATATATATATATATGCTGCAAACTCACAAGGAAAAAGAAAAACGATTTCAAGGCCTTTCGTGTATTCAGAGCTACACCTCGTCAGGGAATGAAGATAAAAGGCGAGATGCCCATAAATATATACAACGTACAGGAAAAACAAAACAATTAGCACATACTTAACAAGGGTTAATGAGCGGCAAAAGAAATTTTAACAAGATACTGTCAATTTTATACATTCCCGCACTGTTATTGAAATTGAAATTGAGAGTTGTCAGTCCTGAATTTTTAGATTCCGAGTTATGCAATATCATGAATATTGGTACTAAATTATGTTATCTTATTTCATTTTTAGATAACTGTCTTAAGAAAGCCAAGAATAGGTATTATAATAATGTAATTGTAAAGGAATTTCAGCGTAAAAATATCCTTAGCCTACCTTACCATGGTAATTTTCAATACCTTCCAACTTTACTTAAAGCAATTGGCATTAATGTAATCCTTAAGTATAATAATACTGTTAAATCACGCTTAATAAAGAATAGCCCTGATAATGTTGTTGGTTGTGTGTATTCGATCGGATGTACACAATGTAACTTAGTATATATAGGCCAAACCGGTAAAACGTTAGATATTAGGGTAAAACAGCATAAATATGCCTGGAGAACAGCTAATAATTCCAATGCTTTATTTAACCATATGTATAGATGTAACCATAGCATCAAGTGGGATAGTTCTAAAGCGCTTGTTAAAAACAGAGATATAATAGAAAGAAATATTCTAGAATGTGCATTTATTCATTTTAAAAACAATTTCAATAACAGTGCGAAAATGTATAAAATTGACAATATCTTGTTAAAATTTATTTTGCCTCTCATTAACTTTTGTTAAGTATGTGCTAATTGTTTTGTTTTTCCTGTACGTTGTATATATTTATGGGCATCTCCACTTTTATCTTCATTCCCTAACAAGGTGTAGCTCTGAATACACGAAAGGCCTTGGAATCGTTTTTCTTTTTCCTTGTGGTTTGCAGCATTCATTCATTTCACGTTTTTTATTGTGAAATTCATCCCATATATATTATATATATATATATATATATATATATATATATATATATATACTGTACATATATATACACGAGGACCACTCAATACAATTTTCCCCACCTTTTTTTCTTTCCAAGTTTCCTTATAAGTTCCAGAAATTTTGTAAACAAATAGTTACATACCTTTTTTACAGGTTTTTATTTTTCCACATAGTCTCCATCCTTTTCTACGGCTTTCCTCCACCTCGAAACAAGGGCCTTTATTCCTTGCTGGTAAAAGTCCGCTGGGTTTCGCTGGAACCACCTCAACCTCCTCAACAACCTCTCTTCACTCTGAAACTTTCTTCCCCAAATAGCATCCTTCATTGGCCCAAACAAATGGAAGTCTGAAGGTGTCAGATGTGGGCTGTATGGAAGGTGGGATAACACAGTCAAGCGCATTTTTATGATGGCTTCTCTTGTTTGTAAATTGTTGTGTGGTCTTGCGTTATCGCGCAAAAGAAGGACGTCTTCCAGTTTGTTTTTTTCTCCGGTCGAACTCGCTTCATACGTCTGTTTTCTCTGTAGGTTAGCAATATATGCCTCTGAGTTGATTGTTTGTCTTTTCTTCATAATATTCACCTGAGTCACCCCTTTCATGTCCCAGAATATGGTGGCCATAACCTTTCCTGCAGAGGGAGCCATTTTGAACTTTTTTCTTGCGTTGGGAATCTGCGTGATGCCACTCCATGGATTGGCGTTTTGTTTCAGGTTCAAAGTGGTGTTCCCAAGTCTCATCCCCATTCACAGTTCGTGAAAGGAAGTTATCCCCTTCTGTCTCGTATCGAACCAACGACTCAGAAGCAATTTCTTTTCTTTTGGCTTTGTGATCTTCAGTCAGTTCGCGAGGAACAAACCGTGAACACACTTTGGGTACCCCAGTTGCTGAATTATTGTAATCACACTTCACTAATTCCTAGCTCCAGTGATAGCTCCTTGTATGTGACGCGCCGATTTAATCGAATGATGCTGTTAGCACGTTGCACAGTGTGAGATGTTACAGCCGATGCCGGGCGACTGCTGCGTGGCTCCTCAGCGAGGCTGGCTCTCCGTCTTCGATGATCTCACATGTTTGGACCACCGTCCAACTGTGCTTCGATCAACAGCAGCATCTCCGTAAAAGTTTTGTCGACGTTTTTTAGAATATTTCCAACTGTTTCCTTCTCTACGGTTAAGAGCTCGATGACAGCTTTCTGTTTACGACGCACATCACTGTCAGACGCCATTTTCAAAACTGCGTTAACCATCGGTTTTATACAAGGGCTTTCAAAAACGGTTTTATACAAGGAGGGAAAGTTAAAACTGGAAAAATTCGGCTATGTAAAGCGCAGAAAGTTAAAAGTTACGGCCCAAAAGACATTTCAGCCGCATGGCCTATTATTTAGCTAAGAAAAAGGGTGAAGCAAGATATGTTGAGTGCCCCTAGTATATTATATATATATATATATATATATATATATATATATATATATATATATATATATATATATATATACTATAATATATATATATATATATAACGTAAAGAATGACGGTTGTATAGAAGAACATTCCGCGCAAGATGAGGAGGGAGAACGAACAAATGAAAAAATGAGGTAACCACCCGGGAATCGAACCCGGGATCTTCCGATTGCCGGTCAGATATGATAACCACTACACCACAGGCCTCACCCAAACAAATGTCGTAATTCCTCTACATACGGGCAGAAACCAATGCCCCAAAGGGGCACCTCCCGCATGCCGTAACATTAAATACATTATAACTGCAAACACTCAGTATAATTAACGTAAAGAACGACGCTTTGTATAGGAGAATTATCCGCGCAAGATGAGAGCGAATTACGGAATGTAGAGGAATTACGACATTTGTTTGGGTGAGGCCTGTGGTGTAGTGGTTATCATATCTGACCGGCAATCGGAAGATCCGGGTTCGATTCCCGGGTGGGTACCTCATTTTTTCATTTGTTTCGTTCTTTCGCTCTCATCTTGCGCGGATAATTCTCCTATACAAAGCGTCGTTCTTTACGTTAATTATACTGAGTGTTTGCAGTTATAATGTATTTAATGTTACGGCATGCGGGAGGTGCCCCTTTGGGGCAGTGGTTTCTGCGCGTATGTAGAGGAATTACGACATTTGTTTGGGTGAGGCCTGTGGTGTAGTGGTTATCATATCTGACCGGCAATCGGAAGATCCCGGGTTCGATTCCCGGCTGGGTACCTCATTTTTTTCATTTGTTTCGTTCTTTCGCTCTCATCTTGCGCGGATAATTCTCCTATACAAAGCGTCGTTCTTTACGTTAATTATACTGCGTGTTTGCAGTTATAATGTATTTAATGTTACGGCATGCGGGAGGTGCCCCTTTGGGGCATTGGTTTCTGCGCGTATGTAGAGGAATTACGACATTTGTTTGGGTGAGACCTGTGGTGTAGTGGTTATCATATCTGACCGGCAATCGGAAGATCCCGGGTTCGATTCCCGGGTGGGTACCTCATTTTTTCATTTGTTTCGTTCTTTCGCTCTCATCTTGCGCGGATAATTCTCCTATACAAAGCGTCGTTCTTTACGTTAATTATACTGCGTGTTTACAGTTATAATGTATTTAATGTTACGGCATGCGGGAGGTGCCCCTTTGGGGCATTGGTTTCTGCGCGTATGTAGAGGAATTACGACATTTGTTTGGGTGAGGCCTGTGGTGTAGTGGTTATCATATCTGACCGGCAATCGGAAGATCCCGGGTTCGATTCCCGGGTGGGTACCTCATTTTTTCATTTGTTTCGTTCTTTCGCTCTCATCTTGCGCGGATAATTCTCCTATACAAAGCGTCGTTCTTTACGTTAATTATACTGCGTGTTTGCATATATATATATATATATATATATATATATATATATATATGTTATCCCCTCCGTCTTTGGCTTGGGTCGGTTCGAAGTCGACGGGGGTTCTGGTTAGGTGGCAGCAACGGATTTTTTACTCGTAGTAGTTTCTTCTATACTGCTCTCGGAGTTCTTCTATAGTGGCTCGGAGGATTCTGGGAGGCTTATTAAATTCTCTGAGGGTTCCCTGATTCTTCTTGTAACGTATCGGGAAATTTTAATGACTATGTTCTCTTAAGAGAGCAAGGCTCGACGGAGAAGATAAAAACTGTTTCTTACTGTAATTTTCTGCTAAAATGTACAGGTAGTGCTCAGCCTCGATGTCTAATTCTGAATGAATAAGGAAGAAATTTTGTGGGTTTATGTACCCATTATCTGCTAACCTCATTATTATTAAATGTTGAAAAGGCTGTATTGTTTTTGCACAATATTTGAAAATAAAGTAAACTTTTTTTTTGTGACAATGTTTAAACAGATAAACAGGATGCAGGAAGAGGAAGCCTTATTTTTAACTTAAACCGTGTATTTTCAGATCTGATGTTTTCCTGATCCGCCGAGTTAATTAGAAGTGGAAACTGAACTATGCATCTTTATACTATGATATGCGTATGAGCAAAAATTATAGGTTTAAGATTTACAATTAAATGCTTAGGCAAGGCATGACTTCATTTTGGTATAACGAAGAGAAAACGTATACAAAACATGAACACTGCAAAAGTTACTGAGGATTCATTATTAAGCTACATCTAAAAATGATTGAAAAAAATTTAAAAAGAACAAGTCACTAATTATTTGGCAAAATAGGAAGTTAATCAAAAATTTATCCCAACGAAAAAATAATAATAAAAAAAATATCGCCGAGGATACATTCCTAAATGGCGACATAATGTCGGGTCGTACATCGAGTACATTGTAATTTTGGGTTTACTGTAAATATGATTATAATTATCAATTAATTCACATTCACTTATTATTGTTAATTATAGTTTCAATAAAGTACACGCATTCTAACTAAGGTGCTCTTCCAATATGTGCTCTACCGCGAAACTGTGATCTACCATATTCCAATACGTGCTCTACCGTGAAACTAGCCTTATAAGGCTAACTAACGAAAATATCATGACTTAACCTAACCAATCGTTAGGTCAACTATACGCCCTTGACGATTGGTTAGGTTAAGTCGTGATATTTTCGTTAGTTAGCCTTATAAGGCTAACTAACGTACCTGCTGCTAATCCGAATAATCTAAGGTAGATCACGTATTGGAATGTAAATTTTAAGGTAGAGCACATATTGGAAGAGCACCCTAACTAATGCTAACTAGGTGATAACTATTGGTTTTATAATATAGATTTATATACACAACATAAGTCTGGGTGGTTAAGTCAAATTCACGTGGTTTGGGTACGCACTCTTGGTCGTGCATAAATAGTTTCACGTGGTTCGGTGTCTCTTGTTTTCCTTTGTTCCAAGAACGATCTTTTTATCACAAATATACCGAGGATAATAGCACATACAATAATGATACTAACGGCAGATGTTAAAAAAATTGTTACTGGTTGTAGTTTTTGTAAGAGGTTATTTTGGTTATCATCCGAAATTTTGAACCGACTTAATTAATCATTCCATTCAAGGGCATGTAGTTCGGGTAGGATGGTTACAGGTTTCATGGAAAGATTTAAGATCTCTATGACGGGTTTAAACTTAATTTGCGACGGGAAGGGGTTTGAGTCATTAATGGTAACCTTGTAAGGGTTGTATATTTGGAAAGTTTTTGAACGCAAGGAGCAACCAATTGGTAGCCGAATAACCATAGGGATTTTGATGAGGGAATAATTTGACGGACACTCGAGAGTAGCGGCAGTCCTGTTGGCGAAAGAAACCCAGATGTCTGATCCAATTCGAAGTTGGATGGTTTTAGAGGAATGAAATTTTGTAAACGAACATACCGGGGCATGACGGTCACGAATTAAGTCGATAAAGCAAGACCTGGTAGTTGGAAGAATGACTGGTTTGAGTGGAGGGCAAACGAGTTGTTTATTTGTTTGCGGGAATCGGCAATGGCGGACGTCGCTATCTGACTTCATAGAATATGCTGACAGATCTTTGGTGAGGAAAAGGTAAGGTGGTACGGTGGGTAGATACAATCGATAGACATTAGAATTGTTTTAGTAGGGTGTTGGGAAAGGATGAAATTTATATACGTCATAAGTGAGTACATCAAAAAATGGTACAATTATGAGGTATGTGTAGGGGCGTGGTCCATGTACAGTCCAGGTGTATTCTAGAAATTGGGGGTAATTAGTATGGTTGAGTGGGAATATGGGTGATAATTTTAATTGTGTTTGGGCGGTGTGAACCAAGGACTGAAGTGTTCCCCATGGTATTAGTAAGGAAAAAGTGATTTTTCCATGGGCTAGCTGGGTTGCACGCAAAACCTTGGAATGAATCGTAATTATATACTGTAAATACTTATCGATTAGGGTTACTTGTAGGTTAATTATTTCTATTAATTCTAGATATCTTTTGTGTTCTTTGTATTGAGCTAACATGGATTCAAGGTATGTGAATCTGTCCGAAAGGGCGTGGAGGAAGCGATTGTTTTCGTGTAGTGACCTAATAGTTTGTTCTAACATGTGTCCATCATATTGCTGATTCCGCACGAAGAGATTCAGTTTGAGTTCAATTCTTTTAATATCTTCTTCGGTTGGTAATCCGAATAAACCCTTGAATATTTTTCCTCCTATATCTATCAGTCCCCTTTTATTTCTTTGATTAAATTTTTCCGAGTTTTGAGTTCCAGTTTGTGTCCATGGTAATGCTGCTAGTATTTCTAATAGGGTGCGTGCTGTAGTTTGAATTTTTTCGAATGTATTTTCTAACAGAACGCGAATAATCTGGTCTGTTCCCGGGACATTTTTAACAGAACCCTGAACTTTACTTTCAAACGTTTTTAATTGGGTGTTTATCTGAAGGAGATTGATTTTAATTCTAGCAGGGGGTTGGAAATTGATAAAAAGGTCCGTGTGTACTTTCAAAAATTTACCTTCTGCAAGTTTTTCTATAACAACTCCGATAGAAATTTTAATGCTAGGGCTACAAGAGTAAATAATTTGGAAAATTATAAGGGGGACAATTTTATTAATTTCTACGTCTTAGATTATATGGAGCTGGGGGTGGCAGTGTGGATACTTGTGTTTGTGGACGAAGGGGTCTGCCTCGTTTCGGTGGCAATGGGGGTTGACCGTTAAGCTCGGATTCTGAGCGGGTTCGTTTCTTATGTGAAGGTTCTAGTTCACGTGGTTGATGCATTTGCGGGCGGTATGTAGGGTCCGTGCGTCGATCATCAATCGGTGAGAGTGGTGACAGAGGAGATGGTGGAGTTGGAGGAGATGGTGGAGTTCCAATAAGTGATCCTCTCGAATGGGTTTCTCCAGGGTCTGGGTTCGATGGGACGCTCGGTTCTGAGGCCTCGAGTACTGGTGGTTTTACGAGGTACCAATCTTAGTCATGGGTAGTGATTCCCGCGGTGACCACTTCAGTTTTAGATCCCTACTGGATTTGTTAATACCTTGACCTTTCGAAGGATAGGCGGCTCGAACGCCTGGCAGCTGTTTTTTGGGAAGATGTTGTTCGGCAGCTATCTTCAAATTATCAGTGTGAATGATCTTTAGTTTGGAATGATCCCGGAGGTCAAGGATTTTGTAACAGTTTTTTCCGGTTTTTCATAATCCTATATGGGCCATCCCATTTTGGGTATAATTTGCGATGAGCACTTGGCGGTTTCACGCTCTTTAGATAACATCGCACACCGACGATTATAGTCCGTTGACGGGGATGACGCCTATGTTGCTCTTGCTCCATCTGTTGGTTTCGTTGGTCTAGGGCAGCGCTGTCCAAATTGCGGCCCGGGGAATGGACGTTTGCCAAATTTCATTTCTAAATTTTCTTCCCTATTTTGTCATTTCTAGTAGGGAGAACAACATTCAGCGGGTTACTAAGTCGTATTAACCAAGAGTGTATGATTATAGGCAACATCTTGCCTGCGCTTTATAGAAGTTGGACAGCACTGGTCTAGGGCATAGCGGATTATGTCAAAAATTTTGAAACATCGTTCAGCTCGTTGCTGATTTGCTTCTGACATCTCGGAAGATGTTAGAACTACCGGGTCGATTTGGTGGGGCAAATCAAAAGGTAGACGCTTGTAGTAGTGATATAGAACGAAATGAGGGGTGTTCCCGATAGACATGTTCTCGCCATTGTTGATGGCTGTTTGTATCATGGGAAGGGATCCCATGTGCGGGAGGATGCATCGACAACGTGGTGAAGGGCTTCTAAGATTTTTCGATTGTGCATTTCCACTAAGCCGTTTGCCAGCGGATGGTGTGGCACAATGTGTGTTTTTAATTTGACACATGTTACAGAGTGACTCGAACAGTTTGGAAGTGAAACTAAGGGCGTTATCCGAAATTAGGATGGAAGGAGTAGTATGATTTTGGATGACGTGTTCCACTAGGGCTCTTGCCACAGTTTCCGAGGTCTGGTTTGGAATGGCAACTACTTTCCTGTAACGCGAGAAGTGGTCCGTAAACACAATGATGTACTGGTTTCCCTTTGATGTTTTGGGGAATGGTCCCAGGATGTCCATTCCACTTCTTTGCCAGGGCATTTGGCATACTGGATATTTATGCATGGGAGCTATGGATGGTACGTTGCCTTTGTGTTTTAAACAGGACGGATATTCAGCGATGTATTCATGTACGTTTCTGTTCATTTCGGGAAAATGGTATCGCTCCAAAATACTCTTCATCGAGCGATCCGGCCCCATGTGGCCATACAAAGGTGAGTCGTGACAAAGTCCAATGGTTATATCTTCGTTCCTAAAATGTACGAGCCCATCTTTTAGGTCGTACTGTTCTTTTACCTTCGACGGTTCCTTTTGTTCCAGGCGCGCCCGAAGGTTCTGGGTGTGTTGGTCCTGTTGTTGGGAGTATTGCAGACATTCGGAGTCGAACACAGGAAGAATTTCTATCTTATTCACTTGGGTGTAGGGCTTGAGTCTCGACAATCCGTCTGGAATAACTTGCAGTTTTCCCGGTTTGTATACGATTTTTGTCGCAAAGTCCTGAATCAACAGAGCCCATCTACTCAACCGTCCTTCAAGTAGCTTGTCTTTGAAGATATACGTGAGTGGCTTATGGTCAGTTTTGATGGTTATATCGTAGCCATAGACGATATTTCGGAATTTTTTCAAAGTCCAATATACCGCTAGGGTCTCTCCGTCCGTAGTGAAATAATTCCGTTGAGGTGCAGAGAGAAGTTGACTGGCATAAGCAATGGGTAATTCCACACCATCTACGTCCTGTAATAGGACGGCTCCTAGTCCATAGGAGGAAGCATCTGTGGCTATGACAAAGGGTTTGGTGTAATCGGGATATTGGAGGATGGGATGACAGGTTAGTTTACCAATTAAAGTTTCAAAGGCATATTGGTGATCAGATTCCCAGTTAAATTTAGCATTTTTCTGGAACAAATTAGTAATGGGTTTAGCAATATTTGAAAATTGGGGGATAAAATTCTCATAGAATCTGACAAATCCAATAAATGCACGAGCGTCGTCGATGGTTTTGGATACAGGGTATCTCTCCAGTGCTTCGAGTTTGGCTGGATCAGGTTTAAGTCCTGTGGATGATAGTAGAAATCCTAGGTATACCAGGGACTGTATAAAGTTGTACTTTGCAAGTTTCATTTTAAGGTGTGCTTTTCTCAAGCTTGATAGCACATTCTGAAGACGTTGAAAGTGTTTTTATGTCCGAACTGTAAACGATAATATCATCAAGATAGACGAGAGCTTCAACACCTAATAAGTCGGAAAGGACTATATTCTTCAACCTAGAGAAATTAGCAGGCCCATTTCGGACTCCGAAAGGTTAAACCTGGAATTCGTAATGGCCTCGGTTAGTGGAGAAAGCAGTCAATGCCCGAGATTCGGGACTGACCTCCATTTGCCAATAACCAGATGCTAAATCGAGGGATGAAAATAAGTTAGCTTTCCCTACGTTCAGAATTGTGTCCTGCATGTTTGGAATAGGGAAACGGTGTGGGATGGTAGTGTGGTTTAGGCGTCTAAAATCTACACAAGGGCGAGATGTTCCGAACTTTTCTTTTTGGAGACAAGAATCATAGGAGCGGACCAGGGACTAGCTGAAGGCTGAATGACATCCTGCTCCAATATGTCCGTGATGTGTTCCTCAATTGTGACTAATTGGGAATGTGGAACCCGATAGGGAGGAATGAAAATGGGTTTGGAATTGGATTCCACCTTGATTTCAAAAGGGCCCAAATTCGTTCGGCCCAGATGATCTCCTTTTAGGGCAATCACATCTCTATTTCTTATCAGGAAATCGAGAAGTGATTCCTGTAGTTTGGGATCCTGTAAGGCTGGTGACTCCTGAAGGGAATGCTCCAGACATTTCTTATATTCTTCTTTCAATACTGAAGGGTTTAACTCTAAGGAACTGGAAACACGATTTATAGTACTGGTGGGGAAATCTGAATCTATTTCTACTGTGGAAGCAGTTCCTGTTTTCTAATGTGAAGTTAATTCTATAGGGCTTTTTCCTTTGTTTTATTAAAGAAACAACAGGGATAGCTGAATTCTGACTCTGACTAAAGACTTGGGCAATAAGAACATCTCTTTTGAAATTACTTTTCTCTGTAATCAGAGTACGCTCTGACTCTAATAGTTTTCCTTGACTGTCGACTACTTTTGCTAGAAAACAGATCTTCTCATAAGGTGCTACTCTTATATGGTCGGTAGGGCATATGAAAAATTGTGAATCTGACTCTGGTTCGGCGACTAAAATTTGACTTATTGGCTGAACTGAAGCTGGCTGAACTGAAACTGGCTGACTGGAAACTGACTGACTGGAAACTGACTGTGTGTGATCCTACTGGATTCAACAACTGGAACTGATTACTCTGGGGACTGATTTCTGGAGCGGTTGTCCGTCTGGATGCAACCGACTGACTTGAACTGTTAATAAGTGGAGTGGGTTTCCTATTTCTTTCGGAAATCCGAACTGAACTAATTCTATTAGCATTAAGTTGTCTGTTAGTCTCATGGAGAGGGTGTGTCCTATTTCGACACTTCACTAACTTTCCGGCTGGGTAAATCTCCCATTGATTCCGGTTGAAAAAAATCCATACCTAGTAGGATATCTGTCTGAAAGGTGGTGACTGTGTCCACTATACAACATTTCACAGGGTATACCGCGTTTCCAACTTCTAAATATAATTCAATTTCTCCGTATTTAGGTATGGGTGTGCCTGTAACTCCTCTGAGTTGACAGGAGAGTGCCTTAATTTCATATTTGTAATCTGTACTCTCTAGTAACTCATCTACACATTGTTTCTTAATTAACGTCGCGTGTGGTTCTGTATCTAGGAGAGCGGTTAAATCTTGGTTATCTGTGCTACAATTTATTATTAAATCTAGGAGATTCGCACCTATTATCCTGATGGGGAGTTGGTGGGTGTATTTGAGTACATTACTGCTCTTTAGGAGGACGTTCAACTGCCGCCTCCAAAGTACGGTCTAAAAAAAGGGCTCGAAATGACTTCTATGGGAGGACCTGGTTCATATTTTACGGGATCACCATACGCTGGAGGGTTTTCTTGAAAACTGTGCTCTGTGGAAATTGATTCCTCCGCGGGTACTTCTACGTACCGAACTATCCGACCTTCCTGATTGTACTAGGGTTTGTACATTGGGTAAGAGTGTGATTGACCCTGTGGTCATAATCTATTTGGTTGGTGGTTCGGTTGAGGCTGGGAATGGACTGCTTTCTGGGGATTGGAGGACTAAACAGTGTTAGCATAACTTTACCTGCTGACGGCTGCGCTTTGAACTTCCTTACAACGGGAGATGTTGGATGCTTCCATTGCATGCTTTGTCGTTTGCTTTCTGGTTCATAGTGATGGATCCAGGTTTCATCTCCAGCGATAATGCGCTCCAAAAAGTTTTCACCTTCATTATGATACCGCGCCTACAGTCTACAGTCCAGACGTGGCACCTTCGGATTTTTACCTGTTTGGGCCACTTTGAGAGGTCAGCGATTCCAAGGCGATGATGACCTGAAGGAGGCGGTGCATGACTGGCTACGCACACAGCTAAAAACATTCTTTTGTGATGGCATTAGGAAGCTTGTAGATCGCTGAACTAAGTGTATTGAGAAACAGGGAGACATGTTGAGAAGTGATGTGTTTATAATCTATCAGAGGTGAAAATAAAATTGTGAAAATAAAAAGTGCGGATACTAATTGAATTAACCTCGTATATATAAATATATATGTATATTATATTATGTATATTTTATATTATATATATACACAGTATATATATATATTAATTTTACTTCCTTAAAGTATACCCAATCTGTCAACATATGCGTCCAATGGATTTTTATACATATTTATAGACGTATTACTAATTACTTCTACCGCCAAACTATTCCAGCTATTTACTATTCAATGCGTAAAAAGTTTTTGGCAACTGCTGTCTCGAACCTTCAAATTGTCAACTTACACCCATGTTTCTAGTTCTACTCGTATTATATTGTGATATTTGGAAAAAGCTATCTCTATTTACTTTATCTAACCCAGTCATAATTTTAAAAACCTGGATTAGATCACCCCTTAGCCTCCTAGGCTCGAGTGTAGTCAATTTTAACTTCTTAAGCCTATCCTCGTACGACTTCGACTTAAGCGACGGAATCATCTTAGTTGCTCGTCTTTGAACTCTTTCGATTTTATCTACATCTTTGCGCATATGCGGATTCCAAAATTGGATCGCGTACTCCAAATGGGATCTAACAAATGATTTATAAAGAGGAACAATAATATCGCGCGATTTGTACTCAAAATTCCTTGCTATAAAACCTAGCACTGTGTTCGCCTTATTGACCGCTGTTGTACTTTGTTTCGCCACTTTTAACTCACCAGTGACGATAACTCCTAAATCTTTTTCCTGTTCTACGCTTGCCGACTCCTTCCCTGACATACTATATACAAAATTACCGTTACGTGAACCTATATGTAAAATTTTGTACTTATCGACATTAAATCTCATTTGCCATGTGACTCAGCTCTCTGATATTGCATCTACTTTTGCATATTGCTGAGAATTTTACTTTTGGAAAGTTTTTAATTTTATATACTTGCGTTTATATTCACATTGTTAGAGTTAAGTAATTGAATATTAGTGGTTTTTAGCGATTTAGAAGGGTAAACCGGTGGTATTCGGAATTTAAAGATTATAACGGCGGTCCTATGGCGATTACCGAGAGATCAGTTTGTTTCTTTTGCGAGTTAATGGAGGAAATAGTTGACATAAAACGCAGTGTACGTGAGGTAACGGAGAGACTTGCAACGCTTGATGAGGGCAGGGATAGGGCTATGGTTGACGAAAGCCGAACCAATACTAACGTTGAAGACGTTAGTAATTTGAAGGGTGAGGTGCGTAAACTAGTTTCTAGTTTAGGTAGCTTGTCGGGAAGGTTGGATAGAGTTGAGGAAGGAGTTAAGGTTGGTCCGAGAGTAGTAGATGGGGAGGGATTTAGAGAAGTTAAGGGTGGAGCTAGGCCGCGTACGTTAGGTGATAGGAATCCCCCCCCCCTATCGAGGTTTCGAACCCTTTCGCCCATTTGGAAAGGGACGTGAATGAGGGGGAAACTATTTTAATTGTGGACTCTTTAGTGCGCCACATGGACAAAGAGTTCGTTGAACGGCATCGAACCAAGAGGAGGAGGGTCTGTCTCCCAGGGGCCAGGGTTGACAGAGTTAGAGACGAAGTGGATAGGATTGACGTTGCCTCCCGTCACTCGATGTTGGTGACGATGGTAGGAGGCAACGACTCGAATAGGCCCGATACGAGAGTGCCTCACCTTTTGGAGAGATATAGGGGGTCAATTAGGTCCCTGAAGGCGAGGTCAGATAGGTCTTTAGTTCTAGGTATTACCCTAGGCACGGGTTGGGTCTTAGGATTACGTCAAAAACAATATTTTTGAATAATAAATTAGAAGAGATTTGTGCTAAGGAAAATGTACCCTTCGTAAAGCTGTGGTCCGAATTCAGTGATCCTAGCCTTTTTATAAAAGATGGGGTGCATTTTAATGAAATAGGTAATGCTAGGCTAGGTAGGTAAATAGACAAAAACGTGCGAAAGTTGTATAGGTCGAAGCCTTCTTTAAACGTTGTGGGTCCGGGAAAAGCGGGCCCGACGTGAAAAATAGTTTAAAACGCCGGCCCGTGGTAAAAATAACTTAAACGTCTTTTATTGTAACGCGCGTAGTATTAGAAATAAATTAAATGAATTTAAGGCGATAATTTATTCCGGCAACTACGATATAGTTGCTATCACTGAAACTTGGTTAAATACCGTGACTCGGGACTTGTTGCGGGAACTTGATATACCGGGTTTTAAACTCTTTACTAATGATAGGTTACATAGATTTGGTGGCGGCGTTTTGCTGTACATTCGTAATTTCCTTAGGGATATCGAGCTTAAGTTAGATTTTCCGGCAGCAATTAATGCGATATGTGTTGAAGTTAGGGCGCGTAATATTAGTTTTAATTTTGTTGTTCTTTGTAGACCTCCCGTTCAACCACTCGATACAGATACTAGATTTTACTCACTTCTTGGTAACTTTATTGACAATCGGAATAGTATAATTGTCGGAGACTTTAACTGCCCTAATGTTAATTATGAGACTTTTACTGGTAATGAGGAGGGTTTGAGATTGATTGAGTTCATGGAAGAGAACTTTTTATGACAGATGGTTACCGAACCAACGCGCAGTGATAATATTTTAGATTTGGTGATGAAGAACGGCGAGAATATAGTCGAAGGTTTAGAAGTAGGCGAGAGTTTAGGATGTAGTGATCATCAAATTCTTAGGTTTAAGTTATTGATAGAAAACACTAAGGATAGTAACGTAATAGAAGTCCCTGATTTTCGTAGGGCCAATTTTGATAGTTTTGCGGATAGGATGAGAGTAGTGGACTCGGATAAGTTATTTATGGGTAATGACACAAATTTGCATTGGGTGTCGTTTAAAGAAAGTTTTAGGAATATTGAAAGGGAGTTTAATCCTCGTAGGCCCAAGTGCGCTAGAAATCCTAGAAATCATGGTAGGCCCAAGTGGTGGACTAGGGAAATAGGCGAGTTCATAAACGTGCGTAATAGAGCGTATAGACTTAATAAGCGCAATGGCACGGCAGCTAACTTTAATAGATATATCGAGCTTAGACGTCAGGTTAAAAGATCAGTTAGGAATGCTAAGCGTAATTTAGAGATACTTATAGCTGCGGATATTAAACATAATCCAAAAAAGTTTTTTGAATACGTCAATGATCGTAAGCCGATAAAAGATAACATAGGCCCTCTAGTGGATGTTAACGGCGCTTTGGCTTCTGACACTCAGGCGATGGCGGGTATTTTCAATAACTTTTTTGCGGCAGTTTTTACCGTAGAAGACGTAAATAATGTCCCCGACGTGGACGATATCGTTCAATTTAGTAGCGAGACTATTTTGGATGAAATAACTGTTTACGAGGGTGAGATTGCGCATTATATCGATAGGCTAAAAGTTAGCAAGGCTCCAGGCCCTGACGCTTTTTATCCCAGTCATTTGAAAGATTTGAAAGACGTTATCGTGGGCCCCTTAACGAAGAATTTTAATCAGTCACTCGAAACGGGGATTATTCCTGAAGACTTCAAATTAGCTAACGTCACGCCTATTTTTAAAAAAGGCGACCGCACGGTACCTAGTAATTATAGGCCCATTAGCTTAACGTCAATTGTAAGTAAACTTTTGGAATCCGTAGTTTGGGATCGTATCATCGATCACTTAGAAAGTAGAGATTTGATTAATAGTAGTTTCGACGCCATAGGTCTTGTTTAACTAATTTGTTAGAATTTTATAACGAAATAGTGCGCGAATACGATAGGCATAGAGCGGCTGACGTTATTTATTTAGATTTTAAAAAGGCGTTCGATATAGTTCCGCATAGGAGATTAATTGCGAAGGTCAAAGCGCACGGTATACGCGGTCAGGTAGCTAACTAGTTAGAAGAATGGCTTCGTGCTAGGAGGCAGAGGGTCGTAGTTAATGGTAGTGAATCGGGGTGGTTGGATGTAGGTAGCGGTGTCCCACAGGGTTCAGTGTTATGCCCATTGCTATTCGTAATTTACATTAACGGCATAGATGTAGGATTGACTAGTAACGTGTCAAAATTCGCGGACGATACTAAAATAGGCGGTAAGGTTGTTAACGAGGACGATAGAAATAGACTCCAAGACGATATAAATAGGATTATGGAGTGGACGGATAAGTGACAGATGCAATTTAACGTAGACAAATGTAAAGTTTTGCATGTAGGTTCTCGTAACAATAATTACACGTACACGATGGATGATAGAGAGTTAGCGAGCGTTGACGAGGAAGTAGATTTAGGCGCACGCGTTTCTAAGGATTTAAAAGTTAGGAACCAGTGCCTGGAGTCTTGCGTAAAAGCTAATAGGATGTTAGGATTCATAGCGCGTAATTTCGAATTTAAATCGAAGGATATTATATTGCCCCTTTACAAGTCCCTAGTCAGGCCTCATTCAGAATATGCCGTTCAGTTTTGGTGCCCGTATTTGCGCGAGGATATTGATAGGTTAAAAAGGGTTCAGCGTCGTGCCACGAAACTAATTCCGTCATTGCGCAACAAGCCTTATGAAGATAGAATAAAAGAGTTAGACTTGCATTCACTCGATAGGGACCAAATTTTGTCGGCCCAGAGGATCTCCCTTTAGGGCAATCACATCTCTATTTCTTATCAGGAAATCGAGAAGTGATTCCAGTAGTTTGGGATCCTGTAAGGGTGGTGACTCCTGAAGGGAGTGCTCCAAACATTTCTTATATTCTTTTTTTTAATGTTGAAAGGTTTAACTCTAAGGAACTGGAAACACTATTTATAGTACCTGTGGGTAAATCTGAATTTATTTCTACTGTGGAAACATTTCTTATTTTCTGATTTGAAGTTAATTCAATTGAGCTTTTTCCTTTATTAAAGAAACAACAGGGATAGCTGAATCCTGATTATGACTAAGAACTTGAGCAATAAGAACATCTCTCTTGAAGTTAACTTTTCTCTGTAATAAGAGATGATCTGAATCTAATAGTTTTCGTAGACCGTTTACTACTCTTGCTAGGAAACAAATCTTCTCATAAGGTGCTACTGTTATACGCTCTGTAGGGCATATGAAAAATTGTGAATCTGACTCTGGTTCGGCGACTAAAATTTGCCTTATTGGCTGAAAAATCGTTTCGGTTGGATTTCGACTCTGAACTGCTGAGTTAACTGAAACTGTCTGACTGGAAACTGTCTGACTGGAAATTGACTGTTGATCCCACTGGATTAAAAAACTGGGACTGATTACTCTGGAGGCTGATTTCTGGGGCGGTTGTCCCTCTGGATGCAACCGACTGACTGGAACTGCTATAAACTGGAGTGGGTTTCCTATTTCTTTCGGAAACCCAAACTAAACTGATTCTGTTAGTATTAAGCTGTCTATTATTCTCATGGAGAGGGTGTCTATTTCTACACTGAACTAATTTTCCGAGTGGGTAAATTTCCCATTTATTGTGATTGAAGAAATCCATACCTAGTAAAATATCTGTCTGAAAGGTGGCGACTGCATCCACAATACAACATTTTGCGGGATATACCACGTTACCAACTTCTAAGTATAATTCAGTTTCTCCATATGTAGGTATGGGTGTGCCTGTAACTCCTCTGACTTGGCAGGAAGGTGCCTTAATTTCATATTTATAATCTGTACTCTCTAGTAACTCATCTGCACATTGTTTCTTAATCAATGTCGCATGTGCTCCTGTATCTAGAAGAGTGGTTAAGTCTCGGATATTTGTGCTGCAATTTATTATTAAATCTAGTAGGTTCGTAACTATTATCCTGATGGGTAGTTCATGTGTGTATTTGGGTTTATTACTGTTATTTAGGAGGGAGAAGGCTGAACTGCTACCTCCGAAGTGGGATCTAAAAATGAACTTGAACTGACCTCTATGGGAGGACCTGAGTCATATGCTACGGGATCACCATACACTGGAGGGACTTCTTGAAAAGAGTAATCTGGGGAAACTGATTCTTGAACGGGTACTTGTACGTACCGAACCATCCGACCTTGCTGATTATATTGGGGTCTGGACATTGGGTAATAGTGTGGTTAACCTTGTGTTAGTGATCTGTTTGGTGGGTGGTTCTGTTGAGGCTGGGAACTAACTGGTTTCTACGAATTGGAGGGCTTTTGGGACTGTTGGTGATTTGATCTCTGAAAGTGGGGCCTGTACCGTACAGGGGCTTTGTGAGCACATATTTGTCGATCGCCACGGCGATGACCATGTTCATGACAGTGGGAGCAATAAGGGGGGTAATTGCATCATGTGCCCAAAACTATCGCAATTAAAAGACGGAGGAGGAGGGCGTGCATTCTGGGTTTGTGGGGTTGTTTCTGAGGCGGTGTTCCCTGCATCAGCCTCGATTTATATGGTTGTTATTGTTGTTGTTGTTGTTGCTGCTGCTGAATGTAGTGCATAGGGGTCTCTCTACCCTTCCGGTAGTTCTGGCTCGCTACGTCTGGGTAATGTTCCCTTGTTTTATTTATGGCTACACTTACTGCTCTGTCAATATTTAGACACTGTTGAAATTTCTTTTAGGTTTTGGTAAGTGGATGCTGCTACTATTAGGTTTCTTTGTTTTGAAGTGAATGTAATGTCACATGCATTTTATGCGGCTCGGAGGGCTTCTCCTACGAGTTTATGTGTTCGTGTAATAAAATTATTTAAATATTCATGGTCTTCTTTCTTCCATTTAGCTTGGAAGACAGCTTCTATTGTAGCCAAAGGTTGTGCGAGTGTTATTTCTTTGAAAAATTCTAATAAGTGTTTTTTAAAATGGTCCGAAGTTGTAGCTTCGCTAATGGATGAGACGCATGTAACTGTATCATGGGCATTCCTCTCTTTAGGGTCAATAAACGTTTTAGCTTCCCTAATCTTTATATCATCATCTGTGATGTTTTTGCGTAAGAAACACTGCTCTAGAGACTCAATCTAAAGTCTTACGCGCTTACGCGCGGTTCAACAAAGTTATTATCTATGGTTCCCTTAAAAATTATGAGAGTATGGGGAAGGTTTACAATTCTCCCTTAGTTAATGTATGCTGGGGAAGCGGTCTGAGACATGTTAGTTTGTGCTTGATCTGAAGTTTGCGTGTTTGGAAATATGTTTGAAGGGCGCGGGGTAGGTGGAAAAATGGGTGGAGGGGAATTTTCAATGTCAGAAAGCGCACCGTCTGAATCGTTCATATATGAAGGTACTGTTAATGTATTCTAATTTGGTCTACTTCATCGATCTTAATCTATGGAATGATCACTTGAGTGGCTTTTCCAACTACTCTAAGAAATACACAAATAATGCAGAAAATTTGTCTAACTAGATAAAAATGTGAAAAAATTGTAAACAAAATAAAAAAAAATGTAAACAAAATTTCACTCGAATATACTGTATTTGAATATACGGTAATATTATGATTGGTACATTAAAAATAATTATTCTATGCTAATTATAATAGTTAAAATACCGGTTTCAAAAAAAGAAATGTACTGTATCACTAGTGTATGGAGTGTTCACTGTGTTTTGTATTGATTCTAGCTTGATACTAATTATTAACTGTTAATTAAACTGACTTCTCAAATGTTTAGTATGATAATTAATTTGAAAAGAGATCTGTAATTAACAAGATTCCTACGGCGAAATCCTTGGAGACGAGGTCCTGAAGACGTGTCATGCTGGCCACTTGTTTCTGGACGAAGAATGGGCGTGGAGAACTTGGAGTCGTGACACACCAGTCGAATGATGGATGTGAAGAACTGGAAGTCGTGCAAAGCCGGTCAACTGAATGTTGGTCTGGAAGATTGGAAGAATCCTGGTTGCAGAAGTCGCCAGTTGTTAACCCCTCCGTCTATGGCCTTGGTCGCTTCTAAGTTGACGGGAATTCTGGTTAGGTGGCAGCAACAGATTTGTTACTCTGGAGTAGCTGGTACCGTATAGGGAATCGCAGTAGTTTCTCTTATACTACTCTCCGATTTCTTCTTGTAGTGAATCGGGGGATTGTGTTGAGCTTACTAAATTCTCTGAAAGTTTCCAGATTCTTCTTGTAACGTATCGGGAATTTATTTTTCCCTATTTAAGACTAAGTTCTCTGAAGAGAGCAAGGCTCAAAGGGGAAGAGAAAGATTTTTTCTTACTCTAGTTTTACTGCTAAAATGTTACAAGTAATGCTCAGCCTCTAAGTTAGATCAGCCAAATCAGAATGAACATTTGAGAAATTTTATTGGCTTTTATACTGAATTTTTTACTGACATCATTATTAGTCCAAGCAATCTAGAGCAAAAATAGCTTCAACCTGGGTAAAATTGCTTCAGAAGCTTTCTAAACTGTTTCCAGCTCAGGAACCATTGCAGAATAACATATTCAAAATCCGACAAAATTGGACCCAGGGAACACCCCCAAAAATGAAATTCAAAATGGCGGACTGGCAGTTTCCTACGAAATACAATAAATTTTAATTTCGCTTTGTAGAGAGAGTTATGACGTTTTTCTTGATCAGTAAAATGTTTTAAAACACATTTTCGTTTCTAAATTAACCTATATGACACTAAAAATTGTATTAGGCGGCTAGTATTAAACTATGACGTCACGTAATGTAAATAAAATATACTGTATGGAGTGTATGTGAGAATGGACATTGCTACATCTTTATAAACTTATATTATATACAACTCTTTAATTCCTACTACCCACTATCAAATCTGCGTATTTGTGCTTGTCATTTTCTTTAAAACTGTTATTATGTACTACTTTTAAATACTGCAACACAGTTTATTAATTTGTGTTTTCTGTTTCAGACTGACTCGGTGTACGGCTGACTCGGTGTGCGTCCGCCTTCAAGAATGCAGACCCCTGAAGAATTGTGCGTGATTTGTAAGGAGAAATTGGACAGCGGACAGGAAGTGGTTCACATCTCGCAAAAAGGAGCAGATGGTATAAATGCATCCAGCCGAATGAGTGTTCACGTTGTATGTAGGAAAAGGTTTACGGATAAAAAGACCATTGAAATAAAGAAGCGACAGACCGCAGCCGAGGCAATACCAAGGAAAAGTGCTCGTTTTCATGAATACGCATTTTCCAGTGCTACTCACTGTTTGTTTTGTGATACCTTTGTGGACTTTTTTTCCAAACACAAACCAAAATCAGAGCATGTCAAAATAAGAACTGCAGAGTTCTCCGAAACCATAAAAAGGTGCTGTGAAAGCCGCTGCGATGAATGGTCGTTTAATGTAAAAGGCCGTCTGGAGTATTATCTTCGTGATCTTCCTGCTGCAGATTGTGTCTACCATCACACCTGCAGCGTAAATTTTCGAAGTGGAAAAAACATTCCTCGCGCATACTCCTCCGACGATCATGATTCGAAGAAAGGGAGACCAACTAATGAAGAGCAACACCAAGCATTCCTTCAGACCTGTGCTTACCTGGAAGAGAATGATGATGAACAACTGTTGATTGGAGACCTAATTTCCAAAATGGAGGAATATCTTCAAGGAAGTCAGAGCTCTGTCTACGAATGCAGGCACATGAAGAGAAAGCTTTTAGAACGTTACGGAGACAAGATCATAATATCAGGTGAAAGTGGGAAGGCAGATGTAGTAACACTACGAGAGACAGCTAATGAAATTCTTATAGATTATCACAAAAAGTCGAAAGAATGTGATATAGATATAGAGCTACAGAAGATTTACCTAGTAGAAGCTGCTGCAAAAATAATCAGAAGTGATATCAAGTCTGTCGACTCGCCTAGAAAAGATGTGTATCCATCTCTAAATGACATCACTGCAGAAAGTGCTCTTGATTACATTCCCAACAGTCTGAAATTGCTATTATCAAAAGCATTTGCGGGACAGGATGCTTCAAGAAAAATAGGTGCAATTGGGCAGAGCATTATGCAAGCAACCCGTCCTAGAGGATTACTATGTCCACTACAGATCGGTTTGTCGGTTCAGCTACACCACAACTTTAGGTCAAGGTACCTTATTGACGTTCTCCATCAGCTGAGTTACTGTTCGTCGTATGCAGAAGTAACAAGATTCGAAAGAAACGCGGCGCTGGCAAGTGGGTCTGGCTCTTTTACTGTTGATGAAAACACTGCAGTCCTTCTAGCAGCAGATAACGTCGATCATGATGTCTGCACTTTGGATGGGAAGAATACCTTTCATGGAATGGGTATGATTGCCGCAATAACTCCGAAGATCAAGATCCACCCTTCTATTCACAGGCGTAATGTTGGTGACAATGACATTAAGAAAATTGCAACCGTTGACATTAGGGAATATAGACACGCGAGAAGCATGTTGAGGGACATCTCATTCCGCGAACTTCCAATACCCACTGCCACCATAAGTCGACTTAGTCTTCTCTGGCAGATATCTTCAGCAGAAAGATCAGGTCCAAGTTGGTCCGGAACAATGCAGGCAATTCACGGTGGATCAAGTGTCTCACATCCAGGTGTGGCGTCGATCACGTTCCTTCCCATCATAGATATGTCGCCAACTGACATGACCTGCATATTTTCGACATTACTATATTTGAGCAAGATAGCACGCGATCAAAAAGTCCCATGCATTATTACCTTTGATCAGCCTTTGTTCTGGAAAGCTTCCCAAATCATCAATGAACAGAGAGACCTGCAGGACATTGTTTTAATGCTGGGATCATTTCACACTCTGATGAATCTTTTGGGAGCAGTCGGTACTCTTATGAATGGTTCAGGATTGTCTGAAGTACTTCAAGAAATATACGGACCAAATGCCGTGCAACACATGATGTCTGGAAAAGCTGTTTCAAGAGCGATACGTGGTCATATGATAGTAGATGCAGCTCTTAGTACCTTACTAGTCGCAGACGTTTTCCTCGTAATGAAGATGGAACTCCTCATGACCTCCATAAGGAAGCTTGTGACCTGCTCGACGATGTTATGACCGCCAAACAATCAGTTGAGGATGTGGAATCTTCGAATGCATTGTCTCAGATTGCTACCACTTTGGATAAGAAGAAAACTGACCTACAATCTACTTCGCAAACAAGTCAACTCTGGTTGGAATATCAGCGAATGATCAACATTGCACGTTCCTTGATAACAGCAGACAGAACCGGCTCGTGGGATTTGCACTTGCAAGCTATGCTGGAGACCATCCCCATAATTGCAGCAGCCGGACATCACAATTACCTGAAATCGATATACCTGTACCTGCAGAAAATGTTAAGTTTGCCTTCTGAAAATCCAGCCGTTAACAAAATGTTCCAGGAAGGTAAGTTTGTGGTAAGAAGAAGCGACAGATTATGGGCCGGACTCGGCACAGACCTGGTGATAGAACAAGTACTAATGCGTTCCCTGAAAAGCAGAGGCGGACTGACACGCGGAAGTGGATTTACAGACATCCAAAGGACAACGTGGCTCTTTTCTATGCCTCTGTGTTCCACTTATAACTTAACAATGCAGGAATACACCAGAGTTTTGTTGGAAAGTAGTGAACAGCACAAGGAAATGAGGGAAAGTAGACAAATCAGGGACAGTAATGACATGAAGAAAGTACTTGAACGTCTGGAATCCTTATCCCCATTCCATTCTACCTCGGCTCTCTGCAACATTGTAACAGGGCTAACTGCTGATCCTGGAGTTAACGTTCATCAATTGCATTCAATCGGTACGAACATTCTCGTAAAAATGATTGGGAAACAAGCCTTTACATATTCTGCCAAAAGATCTGACAAAGTGAAAACACTAGGATCTGCTTCTGCCGTTGTGATCACTGATGCTTCAGATATAGAAGTAGATCCTGCACTACTGTTTCAGAGAATGATGACTGTTGCCACTGGCGGAGACATGAATCTTGAAGATGTCATGTGTTACGAACTGTGTGCATATCCTCCTGCATTGTTCGAATCACGAAGTATCTTGAGGAAACCCGATAAGTCTCAGCTAGCTCATGCAATAATCAAATACACTGACACTTTACGCATGGAAGAAGTTCAAGAAATTCAGTGCACAGACCAGTACGTATTGGATGGTGGATCTCTACTACATCGTGTTTCCTGGCGTCAAGATGAAACATATGACAGCATCGCCAACTCATATGCCGATTTCACTCTGAAAACATATGGAAAAGCAATCATTGTTTTTGATGGCTACAGCAGCTCTCCTACGATCAAGGACATGACCCACAGAAGACGCAGCACCAAGACAAGCAGAAATGTGAATCTCAGTCCAAGCATGAAGTTTGTTGGCCAGAAGGAACACTTCTTGGCTAATGAAAACAACAAGCAAGCATTTATTTCCCTCGTAGGTGAGATGTTGAAGAAGCACGGGTGTACTGTTCACAACGCAGATGGGGATGCTGATGTGGACATCGTTCGTGCAGCAGTTTCCTCATTAGAAAATGCAACTACAACAGTAATAGGGGAAGACACCGACTTGCTGATTCTCCTTCTGTACCATGCCAAGGACAGTGGTTTCAAGTTGTACTATCGCAGCGATATAAGACGGGGACCATCTCCTAATCCTGTGTATGATATTCTCAGCATTCAATCATTGTTAGGCAATGACATCTGCAAGTATCTCCTGTTTGTGCATGCTTTCACGGGCTGTGATAGCACATCCAGAATTTTTTCGATCGGTAAAGCCAAAGCATTCGACACACTGATGAAGGTGGCTGAACTCCGTTCAGTTGCAAATACATTCTGTTCTGATTGTTGCCAACACTCTGACATTGAAGCCGCTGGAAGAAAGGCAATGCTTCTGTTGTATGGCTGCAAAACACTTGAATCCACTAACGCACTACGTCATCGAATGTTAGTTGAAAAGGTAGCTACAGCTAAATCTTTTGTTACACCCGAACGTTTGCCACCTACCGATGCATCCACAAAGTACCACAGCTTTCGCACATACTTTCAAATACTAATCTGGAAGTCTACAGAAGAGAAGATCGATGCAGAACAGTGGGGTTGGTATGTAAAGAATAATTCCTACTACCCTACAGCCTGCGACAAGCCACCAGCTCCAAATTATCTACTCAACATGATCCGCTGCTCCTGCAAGACGAAATGTGCTACTTCAAGATGTGGATGCAAGCGTAATGGAATGCCCTGTTCAGCCGCTTGTGGCGAGTGCCAAATCAGTGGTTGCGATAACAACCCAAGTACCGGTAATCTATCCGATGATAGTGATGAAGAGGATTAATTTCTGTATGTTTGTGACCAGGTATCACTTCTTTTGTAATGAACATAACTTGAAACTGGGAAAAAAATAATTGTTGTATTATTGATTATAAAAATCTGTAGAAAGCTATATAACATTATATTTGCGTAATAACTGGTTGTGTTGTATATTGTTGAATTATTTAAAACATTACAACTGAAATAAAAAGCATCAAATGTATCTCTATAAATAAAAGCGTAAATTATATATTTTTTTTTTTCGTAGGAAACATCCAGTCCGCCATTTTGAATTTCATTTTTGGGGGTGTTCCCGGGGTCCAATTTTGTCTGATTTTGGATATCTTATTCGGCAATGGTTCCTGAGCTGGAAACAGTTTAGAAAGCTTCTGAAGCAATTTTGCCCAGGTCTAACTACAAATTACCTGGACTATATTATTTAATGCTTATCAGAGTTTGTTTTTTTATTCTCAATAGACTGATTTACTTTGCAAAACATTTAAAGAAAAAACAAATAGTTTTGCTGTTGGAATGTCTAGACTGCTAAGCAAGAGGAAGCCATATTTTTATTTTAAGCAGCATATTGACAGATCTGATGTTATCATGATCTGCCGAGTTAACTAAAAATGGAAATTGAAATATGCCTTCCATCGCGAATTACAATCAAACATGCACACGAGCAAAAATTAAATGCTTAAGATTCAAAAGGTTAAGCAGGACATGACTTCATCTTTTACAAAGAAGAGACAATGTATACAAGAAATAAACATTCCAGAATTTAACAAGATTACAAAATCTAAAAAAATGATTAAGCATTTACAAAGAAATAATTCTTCAGTTACAAAATAGAAAGCAACTCAAAAATGTATCCAGAATTGGTTCTGCGTTATGCGATTTTGGACTTCATACTAAATGATTAAGTAGTTTAAAAAGGAATAATTCATCAATTATAAAATAAAAAGCAAATCAAAAATGTATCCAAACTCATGTCAGCGTTATACGAATTTAAACTTTATATGTCAAAATGAATATATGAATAAGAATATAAGGATTATATAAATATACGAATGAACATAAGAATTATATGAATGTAGGAATTATGCATTGTTCATTTTTACATATATATGTGTAATATATATATATATACACATATATATATATATATATATATATATATATATATATTTATATTTTAACTGCAAACAACACAGTATAATTAATGTAAAGAACGACGCTTGTGTAGAAGAGCGTTCCGCAAAAGATGAGGAGGGAGAACAAGCAAATGAAAAATGAAGTACCTCCCAGGAATCGAACTCGGGATCATCCAATTGCCGGTCGGATATGTTAACCACTACACCAAGGACCCTGATTATTCAGTACTCGTAATTCTCCTACATACGAGCGGAATCAAATGCCCTTAGGGGGCACCTTCGCATGCCGTACATATATACATTTTAACTGCAAACAACACACGGTATAATTAATGTAAAAAACGACGCTTGTGTAGAAGAGTATTCCGCAAAAGATGAGGAGGGAGAACACTTCTACACAAGCGACATTTTTACATTAATTATACTGTGTGTTGTTTGCACTTAAAATGTGTATATGTACGGCATGCGGAGGTGCCCCCTCAGGGCATTTGATTCCCCTCGTATGTAGGAGAATTACGAGTACTGACTAATCAGGGTCCTTTGTGTAGTGGTTAACATATCCGACCGGTAATTGGAAGATCCGGAGTTCGATTCCTGGGAGGTACCTCATTTTTCATTTGCTCATTCTCCCATCTTGAGCAGAACACTCTACTACACAAGCGTCGTTCTTTATATATATATATATATATATATATTTGGCCACGTCTTTACGAATATCTGCTTTTAGCTGTTAGAGTTAGAGGAATATATAAATAAAATTCGTTACAGCTTCTATTATTATTAATGAATTGTTATTATTATTATTATTATTACTATTATTATTATTATTATTGTTATTATTAATCAATGAAAAAATCGGAGGAAAACATCATTCAATTTTGGTGACTCTCTCTCTCTCTTTCTCTCGCATATATATATATATATATATATATATATATATATATATATATATACATACTTATATATATATATGTGTGTGTGTGTGTGTATCGTGAAAATTAAGGGATCTCCGAAGAGTGAAAAAAAACACCACTCAAGGCTTTATTTTACGTAAACCTGAAGCGAGTGGTTGAATACATGCTCAAGCCACGCCCACCGTCACAGTACACCCAATGAGAACACAACGATCTGAATGTGGGAGGAAAATTCGTACTCGTCTGTCGTATGTATGGCGTGCATTTCCCTGCATATAAAAGAATCATCTCCAACCGTGGACGCATTCAGCAGTCATTTTTTCCGGTTGGGCGCTTCAATTGATTACAATCCACAATCAGTGCTTGCAACTATGTTGAAGCAAGATCGTAAGTGGGGTCTTCTCCCATATTCCACAGTGTTTTCTTTTCTTGACATAATTAGGCATTCACTCTTTCATATATAGTGTTAATTTTATTCATAAGCGAAGTATTTGAATATTGAAATGCGTTTTTATTTCGGCAGTGGGGGAAATTTCCGTTAACGATGAATTAAGCAGCTATTCCACGACGGCTGTTTATGAAGATGGGGATAAGGCGAGAGTAATAATTCGTACTTGTGATTTATAGGGGTATATATACAGAGGGTGATCAAATTATTAGAGCCACTACATAAAAAATAGTTTTTCTTGTATAAGTTTATTTCTAATGCTAATAATAGTAAAATTTGGCTAATTTAAACACTTATTTTATTTCAGAATATATTTATATACACTCTACAGTCATATTAAACATATTTAGTACTTAGTGGGTCCTTCTTTGGCCTTAATTAAGACAGCAACCCGTCTTGGCATACTCTCTATACAGGCTTTGCAGCTGGCCTATATCTCATGATCACGGTTACGAACGGCAATTATTCGTTCTATTAACTGTATTCGAGTTGTTATTTCCTCGCCTTTCAGTCTACGCTTTACTATTTCCCATAGGTTTTCGATAGGGTTCATATCCGGAGAATTTCCTGGCCAATCCACGAGAGGAATATTCTTTGCAGCCAGAAAGCTTCTAACTGACTTTGCAGTGTGGCATGGGGCCGAATCTTGCATAAAATGGAATGGCTCACCATTTGGAAACCAGTCGGCGATCTGAGGAATAAGTCTTGTTTCCAAAACCTTTCGGTATTGGTCCTGCTTCATAGTACCCTCAACAATGTAAATTCGTCCAGTACCTTTACCGCTTATCACTGCCCATATCATGACAGATGTTGGATGCTTAACCGTACTTACGACACAGTCTGGATGATATTCCTCACCAACACGTCGCCTAATGTACTGTGATTTATCAGACATGACTTGCAATGTGGATTCGTCACTGAAACACCTGCAAATGAAAAGAGAAAGAAATGATTGCAACCAAAATGAAATGTGCCTTGTCATACAAATATCAAAATAATACATTTTACTCAAAATAAGCATACAAGATCACTAAAATATTGTGACTTACCGATTTCCAGTCATCTACAATGAACTTTAAGTAGTATTTAGCCCACTTTAAGAGATTTTTGATCATTGTTGGAGTCAATTTTGGCGTTTTCCTTGGCCGGCGACTACTCAATCCAAATTCCCTGGCACGCCTTCTTAAGGTAATTGTCGAAATGTTGATGTTTTCCTTCTCCAACTCCAATTTAATTTTGTTAGTAGTGCTTCTCCTATTATTCACTATGCGATCCTATCAACACTCGCACGTGACACATTCAGTTCTTGGGTTATTTTTCTGTGAGAATAATCAGTTGCAGTCAGCAGCAAGAGCATTCTACCTTTCTTCTTTGGCGATAGATCACATTTCTTACCCATGATGGGTAGCCTACAGTACATAAATGTTATTCTTGTAAAGAAACACTAATTTAATAAAAAGAATCACAATACGCTTCTGAGAAACAATATCATATGGGTGTATGAGTGCATATTCCACGTACAATGGTTTAAATATAATAACTTATCATTAACTTAACATACACTTAACGCACCTGACCACTTGACACAACCTTCCACGTTCACAGCTGAAACACTACTGAACCCACTTTCACATACTCCCCTCCCCTACTCCCCAAATTAAATCCTATCTACAGTTTCTGTTATTTAGATAGAGAACACTACATGTGTTAACAATTTGGAATACTGTCTGCATACTTAAAAGGTTATTATTTAAACTAAAAGCACCATATTATAATGAAAATGTGTTTTTCAAGGGGTGGCTCTAATAATTTGATCACCCACTGTGTGTAGATATATATATCCAATTAAAATCTAACTATGGTACATTTTGCGCATCTGATTTTAGCGAACAGAAGCGTAGTTTTAATTTACATAAACTTAATTTGAAGGGAATAATTTGTTCTTTTTTTTTTAAAGCAGTGGAGCCGAGATGGCGCGTTTTGCAGAATCGTTACGGAACTGTGTAGAAGAAATCAAACTTGGCGCCAATGATGTGGAAGATGGTGAACGACCAGAAGTTTTACACCACATTCGTCAGCCCTGTAGAGATTTACAACGCGACTGCGAATTAATTACAGAAATAATGTAAATTTTTTCCTGTATTGTCCGAAAAGTATAAGAATGAACGTCGGTTATATTATGATGTTTATTACATTTTAAAATAGTTACAGAACATAATACTCGTCCTTAAGCGTTACACAAATTAATATTAGATGGTACATTTTATAAATTTACACATTATAAGGTTAAAAGGAATACAGCACATGGTGGATATTTGGAACAAATTAAAATAATTAATGGCTGAAGATATTTGACGTTACAGTTTATTTACATTCCAATTTTTATCTTGGGGAAATTAAAGATATATATATATATATATATATATATATATATATATATATATATATATATATATATATACTGTATATATATATACTGTATATATATATACTATATATATATATATATATACTGTATATATATATATATATATACTGTATATATATATATATATATATATATATATATATATAATATATACTGTATATATATATATATATATATATATATATATATATATATATAATATATATATATATACTATATAATATATATATATATATATATATATATATATATATATATATATATAAAACTTCACACATCACACCGGGTGACTACAAAAGGAAACCGCTTTTTTGTCTGTACAAAAACCAATTCATCATTCGTCTCAGAGTTACACAAGTCGAATAATTTTTAAAATTCTGTAAATTTCTCTCCACGTGTCATATACATAAGAAAACACAAACAGTACTGCCCACATGCGTTGCTGTGCAAACCTTGAAAACGATAGGGATTCCAAACTATTTGTGGAATTTGAAGTTCTTCGAGAAATTTTACAATAATAGTATCATTCCATGGCTGTTCACCCAGTGAATTAAACTAATACATCTGCTCCCTATTTTTAAAATAAACGGCTATCCAAAGGAGCCCTTCTCCACTGCTCACGTCTGTATTCACGATAATTGCACCACAGTCTCTCATCGCTGGAAGTTTCACCGATTCATTCCTCGCAAACACTCCGATAAATTTGGCTCTCGTGAAGCGATCACTCTTCATTACCCTCTGTAATGTAACCGCATGCATTTTTAAGTCTGTCACAACCCCGCTAAAGCGGTCAACCTCAATTAGGGCTTGAGATTCAAGATAAACTACTATGCTAATAGGGGTGAGTATCGGGTGTCGAACTCGAATCCGACTAAGATATTTCCACTCAGCTAGGGACTTGTGTGTGTGTTTATACTTCCGCTGAAGTCGGGCGAGAGATCGAAAGGGTACAGGTTGGCCTTCTCGATGAATTCATTCTGCGTTACGCCGGTTCCTAAACCGTCACGCCCACATTGTTATATGGTCTCGCGCAAAGTGAAAATTCGTCATCTGTAGAATAACTCGTTTCCATTATCCCATCTGAAGCTACCTCCTTGACATACAAAGTTACTTTTTTAAGGCCGAAATTTTTGAATTTAAATCCTGATTTTTTGTATTTTCCAGTCACAGACGCGTGTTCCTGCATTCCAATTAATATCCTTTTAGGCAGAATCCAAAGAGCAACACTTTCTATTTGCTTGGATGTTAAACCTGAAGGAACTGAAAACACCTTCAAATGGACTCTATTAATTTGGTATTTCACTGTGGCACGTAGTAAATTTTCTCAATTTCCATCTGCTGAGCGGAGTTTAATTTCATACGACGTACGCGTGAATCACCACAGGCTTCGCACCATCTTCTTGGTCAGCACCCAGATTTAAATGAATCTCAGGGTTCATACGGGTGAGTTTTAATTTCATATGGATCCAATTCACAAAGCAACTTCTCCTGGAACGTGAAATCTGTATGCATATGATCATAAGTCATAAATCTTCTTTCTAGAATTTTTAAACTTACCCTTTACAATACTTTTATCTTTAGGCTGATAATAACCTTCGCCAGTTAAAAAAGCTTCCTTCGATACTTTTGAAAAGTTGAGTACATTTTCGAGATAGGATCATGGTGGTAGTATCCAGACCCAGCCGAGAAGTTGGTCTGATTTAAATACACGTCAAACTGACTGAATATGGTGTGTAGGGAGTTCGTCTCTGAATAGACGAGGTAGTCGTTTTCGCAATCCGACTAATCTGAATGCGCTATTCGTAGTTCAGCTTACATGTGCACACAGCTTGGGTCAAAAAAGTAAGGGCCTGAGCTCGGGATCACAAATTCTACGTATAGGAGCACTCGGTGAGGTAATAGTGTTTAACGGATTAACTGTAAAAAAGTCGCTGTGTTCTATAGATGTCTGTGTAGGCAGCATGTCAAAGAGTGCTAGTTCGGATTTACAACATTGCAAACTACTCGGATGGATGAAGCGTGCCATGACGCACCAGAAATAGTAATACTTCTTTCAGCAAGTAGCAATCAGTCTGACTCCCGAGGGCAGCAACCTTAGCTTATATCAGTTAAAAAAGTGTTCAACCATAGGTTTCATGCGATTAGACCATTTCTTTTTTTAAGTCCTTTTATGTTTAACACCACGTGTTGGCAACCCCTTCTTCTTCCTCGTACAGTGTGCTTTTTCTTCTGGGTTTTATTTCCAACACGCATTTTTTTCTTCGCATCTTTAACAATTTCGTTCCGTGAACGTTTTAAATGTTTTTTGAGAGCTTCTTTAGGCTTAGTCCCAGCCATTATGTCTTCTACCGTGTTAAGACCTGATTGTAATGCTTTCCTGCCGAGATATCTGGCAGCACCCTTCAGCAAGGGGACAGCCGTAAGCAGTATAGTTGAAAAAATGGACCCAATCCCACTCCCACACTGATATCTCACCCCTCGGTAGACTGTGAATGGCCTTTCGATCATTCTATCGCAGTACGAAGGAAGTGAAGCTTCACTGTTAAGCCCCCGTCACCGAATGGAAACTTTTTCCCCTCAATCGTTCTTATACATATTGAGATACTGGTTAGTAGGTTAGCTGCGGCTTTGACATAATGAGGCTTGTCGTATGTAATGCTCAAACTCTTTCTTCTGTGATTGGGAATGCGAGCGATACGCAACAGTCGAGACTGGGTATCCCCAACAAACTGATGCTCCATGATATTGCTGTAAATATAGCACATCTCCGGGAGAGGGTCTCCATCGTTCAGTTTCTCCAAGTTTATCTGGTACAATAAGCTGATCAAGTCATGCTGTGGCTCGTGAAAAGTATCTCTTTGGAAGACTAGTCCATATCTGCCACCAGGTATAATTTTGAACAGTGCTTTGTCTTTAATATTTCTGTTAGCCTTCGATTTTAGCCGACTTATCTCTGTTTACGATTTCGTTTACTAAATCAGATGTAAGATTTTAATTTTTCAGACTCCCATTTAAGTCTCTCACAATATCCTCGGCTGTCATAATGACCCGGCCCTAGTGTTACTTCTGTGTTGTAGTATTGTGCATCTGTGTTCCGGGTGGAACGCATAGTACCTTCCCGAGTTATTCCAGCCTTTTCATATTCATCGCGGTTTCTAAGAATCATAAAAACGGGTTCTTTCTTATCAATACTTAAAAACTTGGGGGTCAATTGAAATTCGCATATTCCAACCTCATACGATTCATGACCCAAATCAATAGAACCATGTAGTTCTGTTATAAAGTTGGACAGGGTATTGTCAGGAAGTACAGTAAGAGAGGCAGAGGACTGGAGTGTGACGTAGAAGTGGTTAGGAGGCATGGTGTATGTATACTATTTAAGCGTCATTATTGCATTAGCTTTGTTATAGGTGTTGAAGCTTTCTGTGTACCGTAGACATTTTACCAGGTACATTTTTCTCTTTCCTGAACTTTTGCTTCCTAAATTTTTTTCAATTTTAAACTCTTTTTCCTAAATTAAATGTCACTTTCTGCAATTCGTCGCCATTAAAGCCCACTACAATTTCTTCCTCATTCAAATCTTCAATGTACTACAATCTACATCATCATTTCATCTTTCGGCCTCATAAATCTAATTTTAAAAATCTCACCGTCCAGCTTGCTGAAATTCCTTCGCGAATTTATTCCCCGAACGCGACAGTCTTACATAAGCATTGATTTTGAAACGTACAGTGCGTGGTGGTGCTCTGCGACTATCTTTTCTCACCTCACGCTCTGTATGCGTACCTCTTTTTAAAATTTCGTTAGGTGATGTACCAATCGTACGGTGGTGTGAACGGTTGTTGGATGAAGCCAACTGTATCAGAATGTCTATATATCTGTATGTATTTTTATGTGTGAAATAGCGATGCATGCACTCCTTTATGGTATGCTGAACTCCTTCGGCAGATGCCTTATGTATAGAATTGGATGTGTAATAACTGATATTAAACTCTGTCAACATGTCCTGAAAAGTTCGGCCTATAAATTCTTTCCCCATGTCCGTACAAAAATAGCCGGGAATCGTGTTTTTCTTCAATATCAGCAACTGTTCCAGGAGACTTATTTTTCAACGGAATTAACCAAAACTATCAAGAGAAAACATCTGTTATAAATAGAATGTACCGGTAACCGTCATTATACACCGAATGCCTTTGCATGTCTGTTAAGTTTGCCTGCCAAATAGAATCAATCGAGGCTACTAGTGTTTTGGCAGTTTTAAACCTTCTTCTCACAGGTTTTTGAAGTGTATAAACGTCCTGCTCACGCAGAAACCTCTCAACATCCTTTTTCTCTATTCCCTCATTACAAACGCCTCTGTACAGTCTATTAACACCCCCGTAAGAGGCTGGATTAGAAATGTCATAATAACTTTTTCTTAATATGTTAGCCATCTGCGTATTTTAGAGTCGCGCGGGTTGAGTTGCGCGTTGCTGCGTGGTCTCTTCTTCCTCTTCAGAGATATTACCGTCGGGGTTGAAGGCTTGCTCTGGTTGTTTGCCCCAAGTCTTTTAACCTGTTCTGTTTACCTATCAATGTTTTTGGAATGCTTATTTGCTGTAGTCATGTACGATATCAGTGATTTTCGAACCCTGAACCTTTGTTTTTAGAGGCACCCTAGACGTGTTTCGCGGGTAAAGGTCTCAAACCAAATATCCGTGACGCTGGCTTGTAGCTTCTTTATAAACGTCCAAAAACTCTTTACGTCGATTCGGGAACATTTGGCTGACTAATACCCCAATTTATGATACAGCCCGACGCTGAGCAAATAAGCCTAGATATTGTGTTTAGCGATACATCGCGCATGTATCTATTTTTGAAAAACAGATTCTGATTGATGAAGAATACGTTTTTGTTAAGATGGTGGGAGAACACTGTAAATGTCTCGGCAAACGTTTTATCCATATCTAACATGTGGTCGTCAATTACAGTAACCTTGTGATCTTTACCCTTTATAGAACTAACATCATAAACACCTTTGTGGAACAAAATATCATCTTGGTATTCGTTCAAATACGGCTTGGTATGTTGAGTAGCACCATATAACTTTATGCACAGAGTTTGAGAACAACTCATGCCTATCTTTATGTGATTTTAAGCATAAACACGGTTTTGCCACGGCCTGTATGGCCGGATATAATGCATGTAGAAAGGCTTGTGAACCTGAGTTTTTTTACAGAATCCATCCCTAACACGTCACACTCTTAAGTGGAACATTTACAAAATACAATAAAATTTTAAGTGATGCTCCTTATATTCTATAGGCTTCTTTTTCTTCTTCTCCAGAACCTTCAATGATGACGAAGGTGGAGCATTGTAGCAGCACCGTGTACCCATCGTGGACATTACAGATGAAAATGATGATAGCAACGATAGCACAGTTGTTGTTGAGGCTACAGACTGCGCTATCACATCCACTAGGGGTCCGGAACCCTCAGCAGCAACAACCGTAGTACCCCCACTAGTCAATTCGGGAAGAAAGCGTGTACATGAGGATGCTAACAACCCCATTGTTGAAACACCTTACACGTCAGGTGTAAAACGTGTAAAGCTCTCCAAGTGTACGTCAGCCGTTAGACCCTCAGTAAGATCTGAAAATGCAATAGAACCTCAGTCCTCTACGTCTTACTGTACAACCCCCTACAGTAGCTCCTTCTACAAATAAAAGTGTACCCACTTATTCCTATTCAATACCGTCCCCCGCTGTGCCCTCCACCTCGACAGTAACACCTCAATCTGTAGACAGTAGCATATCATTCGAGCTGGTGCGCAACGTCACCACCACCCCATCCATGACGAGAAATCAGTACGTAGTCAGGGTCGACCCGCGAACTATGTGTAGCAACGGCGTTGAACACGGATTGCGGCGAGTTTTGAGCGTATTGTGGAGTTTTCCCTTCACAGCAGTGATGGGTGTGAAGCTAGGACGCGAATGTCCCTCGGGTTCGGGTCAGATGATGGAGGTGGAGACGAATTTTGGGTAGTAATACCCTACATATTTCTGGCTGCCGTAGATGTAGACTACATATTGGGGCGTATAATGCAGGCCTCTCCAAGTAGTACCGATTTTAATATGGATAACTTCAAGATAGATATAGACCACGTTTTCCGTGTTGCGGGACATACGGCTACACCTTATATTCTTAACTTTGGCAGTTATCAATTATTCAGAAACCATACAAATCTCGATCGCGGTTGCGGCTTTAGAGCAATAGTCTTGGCTCATAAATTTACTGTAATAAATACAGCTGCCTATAATATTTGGTTGCCGACAGTTGTGCAACGTGCACGTAAACTGGCCACAGACAGCACGCTCGAATTTGACCGTGATATGGGGCCTGAAGAGTTCAGAAGGGTAGAGCACGAAATGGATGTGCGTATAGTTGTATTTTGGTTGGATAATCGTCTTAGGACTGTGTATTTTTTTAAAAGCAGTGTGAGAGAACGTACAAAGCCTCTACTTATTTTAGGTTTGTCGGGGACAACGTATCTCCCGAAATATAAGGCGAATGGTATAAAACATGTTTTTTATATGAAAGACACCAAACCTAAAAATAAACCTTCTATAACTGTATACTACGAAATAGAGACATACACGGACCCAGAAACCAATTAGGTTATTCCCCACCTACTCGTAAGCCAGACTATCTGTGACGAGTGCACGAACGTCGAGTGTGATGAATGTCGTAAATATGGCAAACGAACAAACATTTTTAAAACGACTGCAAACGCCCCCTCCACCGTGAAGCTCTTTGTGTCCTATATTGTCAAGCTAGTGGACCAATTAAAAAAATGACTGTATATTCTTGCCCACAACGCTGCAAAATTTGATACACTATTCCTTCACAAGGAGCTGCTTGAACACGAGTCCTCAGAGATATTTACAGGTGATTCCTTGAGAAGAGGAAACAAGCTTACATAGATATAGATAAGAGGAAATGTTCCGCTTGAAAGACACTCTGTTATTCATAATTTGTAAATTAGCTAAGCTACCCAAGTTGATGGGCGTAGACGCGGAAGTTTCCAAATGGTATTTCCCTTACATTTTCCTCACTCGCGGTACTTTAAATTAAGTACGACCATCACCTCGGTAAGCGAACGTGAAATCCTTGAGCGCTACTTTAACAGGTTTAATGAAGATAATCTTTAAAATATACCGATGAATGTGAGCGTTATTGTGTGAATGACGTATGCGTGCTTAGAGTATGCTTCCAGGCCTAAAGAAGGATGTACATAACCCGTATCAACTGTGATCCGCTCCATACGTAACTACGATCGCTTCATTGTGTTTTACTGTATTCAAGAATAACTTCATGCCTAAAGACACGCTAGCCGTCATTCCCCGAAACGTTCCGCGCAGTTATGGGTATAAGGCTATTTACTGGCTCACACACATACAACAGCAGACAGGTGAATACATAAAACATGCGCGCAACACTGAGGAAGTGGCAATCAAAATCAATGGACATGTTTTTGGGTAGATAGTCTAAGAGAGGACTCCGCCACTGCTGAGAAGACGGTGTACTCCTTTAACGGATGCTGGTGGCATGGATGCCTACGTTCTGAGTGTGGTATCATACGAGATATCCATACCAGATCTCCGGCCGATAGTCTGGCATGAACCCGTACCCGTGATCAATTTATAAGGTCCCAGTTCACTCACAAGGTTTTGTGAGAACATATGATGCCTGGATGGAGTTCCATGAGCAGTATCGCGAAGAAATAAGGACTATCAAACGTACGATTGTGCTGGACCCCCTCAAATTCGGTGGTAATTTGTTTGGAGGGCGCACAAACCCTTTCAAACTATACTTTCCGCCTACGGAAGGGGTTAAGATTATTTACTACGATTTCTGCTTATTATACCCTTACGTGATGAAGAACAATCCGTACCCCGTAGGCGCACCTGAAAAACTCGTGGGTTCCGCCTTGCCTGATATCGAAGAGTTCTCAGCTAATTTGAACGAGGACAGCTTTGGTCTTTCTTTCGTAGATGTGCACCCCCTCGCTATTTATGGATGGCAATCTTGCCCGTTGTTATAAACCACAAACTCCTGATCCCTCTGTGCGTGAAGTGCGCAGAGGAGAACTGTGGGGGACTATAATCATACATCCAACCAGAGGAAGATCAGAGGCGTTTATACAAGTTCTGAGCTGTCCCTAGCCATTCGTTACGGGTACAGAATACTGAAGATACAGTATATGAGGTGTGGAGGCTTCAGAAGCTCCCCAACCGTTCCACATCGTATATAAATACTTTTTGAAGGATAAAGTAGAAGCTTCATGATACCCGAGAGGAGTTGAGACCAAAAATGAAAAATCGGCGTATATTCAACGCTACAGTGATCGTGAAGGGATAAAACTTGAACGCGCCCAAATTGTGAGGAACACTGGCAAGCGCTTTAGTGCAAAGTTGTGCTAAATAGTCTTTGGGGTAAATTTACCAGAATACAGAAAAAGGGAACGTCCATGTAGCTCAAAGTTATAACACAGTGTGGGATTACATCAACGCCATCGATAAAGAGGTCATGGAGATCGTGAATATGGGTAATACGTACATAACAAAGTACAACAGAACGGAATTGGCTACAGATACATTACGTGTCAAAAACATACCTGTAGCCAGTTTCGCAACAGCATACGCGCGTATCAAGCTATGCATCTGTTGCATTCTCTTGGATGGAGGATTCTGTAGCAGATACAGATAACGAGATATTCACGGAGAGAGGAGGTGAATATATAGCTCCTATTGGGGAATTTATCGGAGAGTTGACTGATTAGATCAAGAATGAGTATGGAAATAGCGTCTACGCCGATTCTTTTGTTCAACAGGACCAAAAACTTACGGGTTAAACGTGAGGGTTGAGGAGGAGTGCAAATACATTGTGAAGGCTAAAGGCATCATTCTTAACCATGCCAACCGTCAGATCGTCAACTTTGATTCGCTCAAAGAGCTCGCAACCTTACAAGATGATGTAAATGAGGGTGACCAGGAACCCCATCTGGTTGTAGGAACTCATAACTTCCGGGCACAGAAGTTGGGGGCGTGAAGGAACTTAGGGGTACGAAGATGTGTCGTAACACATAAAGGAAACGATACCAGGTCCCTGGCACCTACGACACTGTTCCCTTTGGATACTGTCAGGCGTGAATATTTGTTATGTAAATATAGAGTTTGCATTAGGGTCTATTTATTTGTTGACGAAATTTTACAGTTTATTTATTTTCTATTTATCACGTGTATTTAAAATAAATTATGTTTCAGCTGGCTTTTCATTTTCTTCTTTGTGTGTGTATGTGTGTGTGTACACAGGAAAAATTTAAGCACCGCCCACAGTATGTTGCGCACTAATAAAAAGAGTCACGTGACTCCTGCTACTAGTCCAGTTGGCAGGTCATAGCTCCTCCCTGCGTGCTCAGTTGACCCCTGCAACCCCTGGTTCTCAGACGTATCTTTTACCTGTTGAGGAATTCTCTCGTAATCGAAAAATAACGATGGCGACCGATGATATTGCATGTTCTACAGTCCTAAAGTGGTACTTGATAAAGTCTACAGATGTGGTGAACACTCAAAGAATTTCTAGTCAGCCCTCCCTTGAAACCTTTAATGACACATTAAATCGTGCGAAGCATGAGGAGCAAGACGTCCAAAAATTCTGGTGAGAGTATTGCTGGATTTCGCGGATCAAACGATGTAATCGAATATGTTGTGGGATTAAACTGTGTTAAAGAGCACATATATCGTGAAGTGAAAAAATCAACTTGTAGAAGATGTATGGTGACCATTCCGGGAAGTTTGTGTGGTAAAACATTAAAACCGATATTACTTCATATATCGCAGATGGAAAAATTCTCAACACCTACCCAGTATAATGGGTTACAGTTTTAAATATTCGGATAATTTACCAGTACGCATCGAATCTTTCATGTTGGAACAATCTCGTACACGAATCTGCATTACTAACGCTTGGCGGCGTGCATGACGCACCCCATGTGACTCATACCTACCCCCACACCTCCCACTTCCCCAATTGGACTATGTCAATTGGACTATGGTCCAATGGGGACGAGTATTGTTCACGGAAGAATCAAGATTTAATCTTCGAACATCCGATGGACGGGAAAGAGTGTGGAGAAAAATAGGAGAAAGATTCGCCCGTGCACTTTTACGGAGGGTTGCTTTTGGTGGAGTCCAATTGACATGCTCACGAGCGAAAGCAAGACGAGCATTGCGGTGGTGTAGAAGCAATTCCGGGCCCACTACTGGACGTCTAGCATGTAAGCCACTTTCCATAAGTCTCCTTCTAACTGTTTGCTCCGATACACTGACATCTCGAGACCTTTCCAGCTCACTGCGGACGTTTGAGGCAGTCAAGCGACGATCTCGCAAAACACTCAAGACGATGAAACGATCGTCACGGGCAGATGTGCAGCACGATCTTCCAGATCCTGGGCTTCGGGTGTACTCTCCTGTCTCTACATAACGGTGGTAGACACGTCGAACCGTTGTTCTTGGAATTCATAGGGCATCGGCGACGTAACACTGGCTCCGATCATCTCCAATTAGGGCGACGACTCTTGCGACGTTCACGGCACTCAAATCCATTGTAAATGTCAAAATCTAAAACCCAAAAGAATTAGAAGTCTATCTGTTACTAAACGCAAATGCCTACTCCCACTAGTGGAAAGAAAAAAGTGGCACTAGCAGTCTAAGAGCAAATGAATGTCAGACTGTCGAATTCTTAAAAGAAGTCGAAAATTCGTTAGAGCTAGTGTGTTCGCAGCTGACGTTGTTTTGTCTCGTTATTTGGTTGCCTTGTAGACTATATTTTCGAATTTTAAACTTTTATAAACAGAAGCTTGCCCACTTTTTTGCTTTTCGTGTTATTCTAATTCCAATTTTCTACCGCGCAATATATATGTATATATTTATATATATATAAAGAGAGAGCGAGAGAGAGAGAGAGAGAGAGAGAGAGAGTATATGTTAAATAACTCCAGTGTGTATTATTCCTGTTTTTGCGCTAAATGTATACACATTCTTCGATATTGATCGAGTTATTTTCATGTTTGGTGTAAATATATGTATTAAATAAATCATGTATGTATTATTCCTGTTTTGCACCTAATGCATATACATATTTACCGAATGTATTTCATGAATGATATATATATTAAATAGAAAGAACGATGCAGTTGGATTTTATTTCTCCTTTACAGCATGTAAAGAAATGCCTCTATTAATGGAAATGAGGTGTGTATATAAACGATATAGTGTGTGTGTGTGTGTAAGGCGATTGGCTGTGTTCTCTGGTCATTTCGAATGGCGGGGGTTCGGAAGCCAACCAGGAAGGCCACATTTTACTTTAAGAATTTGTTGTGAGAGGAGATACCGCTCCAGTTAGCCCATATATGTATATATAAGTCACTAAACTAAGGCGACTGGCTGTATTCTCTGGCTGCTTACCCTCTAAAGAAACTGCCTAACAGCCGTTTACGCCATACGATTGGCTGGCTCCTATGCCAAATGACTGTGATCCTAAAGCCGACCAGGATGGCTAGTCAAGAATTCAGTATGCGCTGCGACATGATCACGAATGGATCTTCTCTCTATCTTTCTCCTCCTCCTCTCTTTCCTTCTTGTGTTTTATTACTCTTGTTAGGTTAGGTTACCCACTCCCTTTTTGAAGGTTCTAGTCCCGGCCCTCTTCATGTTTAACCTCACACTCTCCTCCCATGTTAGGTTAAGTTACCCACCTCCCCCTTCATGCATACCTCCCTCTCCCCGTTGTTGCATAACGCCCTCGCCCCTTTTGGATGGTCTAACCCATTTGTTGCATGCAATGTTACAATTATTGAGCATGTTGCATGCAATTGATTTGCTCTCTACATTTTTGCGGATATACTACTGATTTCACCAAATGTTCCCAACCACCTTTGGCTTTCCTCCCATTCCACTAACATCCCTGGTGAGCTAGCTTACAACGTTTCTATCCTGAATGACATAAAGCAGATTGTACAGCATCCTACTCGTATCTCCGATCGCCTTGGAGATAAACCCAACATTATGGATTTATTTCCCACTTCTCATCCTTCTTACTCTGTGAAACTTTTTTCTCCATTGGGCTCATCCATCCACAATCTTATATCTCTTTCCTGTCCTATCACTCCAATTTGGCATTTGGATTGGATCCTCTCAAGAGGAGGTGCTTCTGTCATTTTAACCCCACTGATTGGTAGGCCCTTAGGCAGCACTAATGTAATTTCCCATGGAATGATTACTGCTTCCGTGGCCGGGGCCCTTCCGAGTTTGCTGAGCGCATCACAGAGGTGATTCTCTCGGACATGTAGGGGTACATTCCATTTTCTATTCCCATTACTAAGGCAAAAAAATCTTGGTTTAACTTTACTTGTTCTAATACTATCCGCAACAGAGAGGAGGCTTTCAGAAGGTACCGTCCCCATGCAGCTCCTTACTCTCATTCAGATTATATTTCTCACCGGAGTCGCGCAAAATTTGTTCTTCGACTCGACAAAAATTCTTTTATCAGACAAAAATGTGAAAACCTAACCCATTCTAATTCTTCTCGCTCTTTCTTGCACCTAGCCAAGAACCTCTCCAACAACTTTACTATTTCTTTTTTCCCTCATTTTTTCCATTCCGACAGCTCAGTTGCCGTCTCGTCTCCCAATAAAGCTGAACTCTTCGCTCAGGCTTTCGCTTCCAACTCAACCATGGACGATTCCGGTGTTGTTCCTCCATCTCCTCCCTCCAACTTAATTAACTCTGAAATTAGGATCTCCTCCAAACATGTGTTTTCTGCTCTATATGGGCTCAACTCTAGGAACAGGTACGGTCCTGACGATGTTCTTCCTGTTGGCTGAAGAACGGTGCTTCTGTGCTGACACACTGCATAAGCAAACTTTTTTTTCTTAGTCTCTCATCTGGTACTTTTCCTTCCTGCTGGAAGTTCGCTTTCATTCAGCATGTCTTTCAACCGCTCTCAACCTTCCAACTATCGTCCAATTGCTTTGATTTCTTGCCTTTCAAAAGTTTTTGAATCTATCCTTCATAAGAAGATTCTTAAACACCTGTCTTCTCACAATCTTTCAGATCGTCAATATGGTTTCCGTAAAGGACGCTCAACTGGTGATTTTCTTACATGTCTCTCTGACTCTGGTTATTGTCCTTTCGGTATTTCGGTGAAACCTTTGCTATTGCCCAAGCCATATCCAAAGCTTTTGATAGAGTCTGGAACAAATCTTTAATTTCGAAACTGCCCTCCTTCGGTTTCTATCCTTCTATCTGCTATCCTTCTATCTGTGTCACCATCTTTAATTTCCTTTATGGCCGATCTATAGCTGCGGTTGTAGATGGCCACTGTTCTTCTCCAAGAGCTATTAACAGTGGTGTTCCTCAGGGTTCTGTCCTGTCACCCACACTTTTCTTTTATTTATCAATGATCTATTAAGTCGCACTTCCTGTCGTATCTACTGCTATGCCGATGATTCTACTCCTCACTTCTCCACCCGATTCACAAAGCCTCCCTCTGAACAGTTACTCCATGATTCGTGTAGAACAGCTATGATGCACCTGGCTTCTGATCTTTCTACTCTCTCTGACTGAGAAAATCTTATGTCAATCAATGCCTGAAAAACTCGGTTCGTTCATCTGTCTACTCGTCACAATCTTTCACACGACTATCCTTTTACCTTCACCAATACACAACTCAATCCTTCCTCTTCTCTTAATATACTTGGTGTTTCCTTTTCTCGTGATCTTTCCTGGAAAGATCACATATACTCTCTTTCTAAAACAGCTTCCAAGAGGTTAAGTGTGTTGTACCGGTTCCGCAGTTTCTTCACCCCGATTCAGTTGCTCTCTCTATACAGGGGTCTTGTCCGCCCCTGTGTGGAGTACGCTTCTCATGTGTCCGGTGGTTCAACCCACACAGATGTACTTGAATGGGTGGAATCAAAGGTCAAACGCTTTTTGTCTCCTCAATTCCCCACCTCTCACTGATTACACTGCCCAACGAAAAAACATTTTTTGCTGCTGATTTAATTCTAAGACCTGTTTCTGGATAATATTGATGTGCTGATTTCAAAAATCACCTTAGATTTTGTCCATCACATCAGGTTTTCGTGCAATGCAATATGCCTATTTTGGGTGATCCATGAAGGGCGCTTATCAAAATTGATGATTTTTGGACCTGTTAACAGCTGTTTTGCTGTTAAAATTTTATCTGTGGAAAACACAAATCTGTGCATTAAATCTAAAGGTCATGTACAACATATTAAAATCTTGGGTATCTGTGATTTCCCCAGGTGTGAGCGTGACGTCATGATCCAAAAAGTCTGAAAATTATAAAGATCTTGTAAAGGATTTACTTGTAAACTTTCAGCAGTTGGGTTGCAACATGAGCATTAAAGTTCACTATCTCAACAGTTATCTGGATAAATTTCCAGAAAATCTTGGTGATGTTAGTGAAGAGCAAGGTGAATGGTTCCACCAAGATATCAAAGTGATGGAAGAACGATACCAAGGAAGATGGGATACCCATATGATGGCTGACTACTGCTGGAGCCTGCAAAGAGATTGTCTTGACATCTCTCATTCTAGGAAGTCCTATAAGAGAAAATTTATCAGCACTGAAAAGTAAGAAAACAAGAAAAAGACACTGTTAAGAAAACTGGTTCTGTGCTTGCTTTAATATGGATTCATTTTTTGCTTATTTAAACACTTTTAATCACTTTATGTGTCAATATTACCATCGTATATTAAAGTTCACTCCCTGCACAATTGTTTACTTTTCCATGCTGATTCTGAGTATGTAAAAACTTATTTTTTGAAAAGAAAAAAAATTGGGCATAACCCTGCCAAAATGCGATATCTCCAAAATATCCGTATTTGATTGCTCGAAAACCTGACGTGATAGGCAAAAACTAAGATGATTTTTGAAATCAGCACACCAAAGTTACCTAAAAACAGGTGTTAGAATTAAATCAGCAAAATTGGTGTTGGGCAGTGTTATCTTCAATCCCTCTCTCTTCGTCACAATATTGCCTCTCTCTCTCTCTCTCTCTCTCTCTCTCTCTCTCTCTCTCTCTCTCTCTCTCTCCATTATAACGGACACTGCTCTTCTGAACTCTCTAACTGCATGCCTCCTACTTCAAAAGTTAATTGGTATTTTAATCTTTCATCTACTCAACTGGTCAACTCTGCAACACTTCCTCAATCCATTTTTCTTCCTGTTTATGACCTATAATCTTTCAAATGCAAACTGTCCAGTCATCTCGAAAACCCTGGACCTTGATTTTGGCTCTCTTTTTCCTCTATGGTGGGTGGGGGTTGAGGGCGTCTTTGCGTGCATTCGCCCTTGGCCCCTCCTTCCTGCATAATTTAGGGTGATTCATATCAGTATTGCAATTTTTTTTACGTGGGGCACCCCTGCATTTTGTTCATTCTTTTGAGGAAAGCCATAGGTGAAAGTTTCATAGCAATTAAATGAATTTTAGAGGTCGCTATCAGCCATTAAAATTTACACCCATTGGCCATCTTGCTACTGTACTTGACCAAAACCTACAAGTTAAATTTTTATTGGGACACAGCTAATCGTTGAGTTAACTAATTTGAGTCATTTTTTCTCCATTACTTGTCTTGAAGCGAGAAAATTTTTATTGGAGATTCATTATTCATTGAAGATGTTATGGAAAGGAAACTAAAACAAACAAGAAAAAAATATAATAATTTTTTTAATGCAGCATAAAAGACAGCGTGAAGAAAAGGTTAGTTTTGTGTTCTCCTCAGAGTCCTCAACTGAAACTGAAATAGAAAGCAAAACAGCTGATAAAGAAGAGGAAACACTTAGTGCCATTTGTGGTGAGACTGAGCCATCTAATTCAGCTGAAAAACCATTGAAAAGAAAAAGTTATTAGATGATAAGTTGTCCGCTTGCCAAGATGCATCCAAGTTAAGTGATTGAAAGGCAGCGCTTGTGCTGACACCCACGATTCAAAGTCTTGGCATAATCCCAGAGAATACAACGTCAGTTATTCTTCTATTCGCCGAGAAAGACTGAAGCGTAGACAAAAGATTGCTGAGAATTTGGGGAAGGAGCTTAGGCCGCAAGTTCCCAGAACTATACACTGGGCTGGAAACTATTGGAGGATAAAACGGGGACGACAACTGCTAACCATCTTCCCAGATTAATTTCTGGCGAAGGAGTTGATCAGCTGCCTGGTGTTCCTAGACTTTCACCAGGAACTGGTGATTCAGCAGCCTCGGCTGTCTATGAAGCATTTGTGGCTTGAGGAATCTGCAATCATGTTAAGTGTATGAACTTTAACACAACAACTACTAATCCTGGCTTAAGAAATGGAGCCTGCATTCTCTTCGAACAAAAGATGGGGAATGATATGTTATGGCTAGCATGTCGTCGTCACATGCTGCAGAAAATGCTTGAAGTGGTTCTGTCAGTAGTATGACCACAAAATGGGAGAGCGCAAGAATGCTGCAATGTTGCAAATGTTGAGCAATGTTCCCCAGGGGAAGTTGCAATGGGTTATGCAACAAAGGGGAGGGGAATGTTGCAAGGGTTATGCAACAATGGGGAAGGGGGTTATGCAACAATTTTTTATTTTAATTATGTTCAGGTGTACCTTATTAGGGTGAATTTGCCAGGCAGCACCATTTATTTTAATTAACTTATTTATTAAAGGCAAGAATAACATTCTCCTTAAATTGTTCTGCAAGAGAACTAATTATTTAAAAGATCACCAATATTAACAATAACAGAAATACACTAGACAATTAATCCATGGCTTAGCGAAAGAAATCGTTCATCTTAATATTCATTTATTCTTTACAGGATACTGAATTGGCAATAAACATTTTAAGGGTTATGCAACAATGGGGAAGGGGGTTATGCAACAACACAATGCTGCAAAGGGGGGAAGGGTTATGCAAAAAGTTAATGCTGCAAAGGAGGGAGGGGAGGGAGCTTCGGGGGAGAAGGGAGGATGACCTCCCACAAAGGGGTAACCTTAACCTAAGAGAGGGAGAGAAAGGAGAAAAGGAGGAGGGTCTTCGGGGAAGAAAGTGTGATGTCCTCACCCCCCAAAGGGAAACCTAACCTAAGAAGGAGAGGGGTGTTCGCCTGGCTCCAGCCAGACGCATTATGAGCGTCCAGTGGCCAAGCAGCTGTTATATAGAGTGTCGTGAGTTGCAAGATATCACCTATTTATATATGGAGGGGTTACCAGAGAGCACTATATATTTATTTATTTATTTAGATGAGTTACCAGTTATTGTTTTTAATTTAATTATGTTCAGGTGTACCTTATTAGGGTGAGTTGCAACCTTGCGCCATTTATTTTATTTTTTATTTACATGCGTTGCCAAATAATGTTTTTTATTTTAATTATGTTCAGGTGTACCTTATTAGGGTGAATTTGCCAGGCAGCACCATTTATTTTAATTAACTTATTTATTAAAGGCAAGAATAACATTCTCCTTAAATTGTTCAGCAAGAGAACTAATTATTTAAAAGATCACCAATATTAACAATAACAGAAATACACTAGACAATTAATCCGTGGCTTAGCGAAAGAAATCGTTCATCTTAATATTCATTTATTCTTTACAGTATACTGAATTGGCAATAAACATTTTAAGTATTCTATAAGAATAATAGTTAATTTACCTATAATTCGAGACATGAAACGCTTTCATTTATTTTAAAGCCAAATCAAAGTGTCTGAGCCCAGTAAAGCCTAACGCTTAAGGACCAAATAAAATAAAATATATAGTTGAGCTTCAAAATTATTCATGTAATTGTAAATTGAAAAAATGTATTTATTTTATTATTATTAATAAAGGTTATTATATTCTATTCTATTCTATTCAATCCTTTCTATACACCTTCTATATTTTTTATAAATAAATTTCAGCGAAAATTTTCAGCGAAATGGTTCAAAAACAATGCTACTTGTCATCTTGTACTTTAGAAAGGTTGCCTTTAGCATATAAAAGAACATGTCAGTAGAGTGATTTACTCTAAAGCCAAACGGAAAATGTCTATTTACTTTTGTCATTCTTCTGTGTATATATATATATAATAATATATATATATATATATATATATATATATATATATATATTTTTTCATTTGTTCGTTCTCCCTCCTCATCTTGCGCGGAACGTTCTTCTATACAAGCGTCGTTCTTTACGTTAATTATACTGTGTGTCGTTTGCAGTTAAAATGTATATATGTGCGGCATGCGAGAGGTGCCCAGTCATGGCATTTGTTTCTGCTCGTATGTAGGAGAATTACGACTTCTGATTGATTGAGGCCCATGATGTAGTGGTTATCATATCTGACCGGCAATCGGAAGATCCCGGGTTCGATTCCCGGGTGGTTACCTCATTTTTTCATTTGTTCGTTCTCCCTCCTCATCTTGCGCGGAACGTTCTTCTATACAAGCGTCGTTCTTTACGTTAATTATACTGTGTGTTGTTTGCATGTAAAATGTGTATGTATATATATATATATATATATTTATATATATATACAAGATGTGTCTTCACAATTTCGTACATTTTTTTCGTTCATCTTAATATTAATTCATTCTTTTAGTATACTAAATTGACAATAAACATTTTAAATATTCTATAAGAACAATATTCATTTTACCTATAATTCGAAAGACAAGGAAGGCATCCGTTAAAACAACTTCTCTTTTTATTCGAGGAATGGAAGATCTAACGATATAAACTCGAAATAGTTGAAGCGTCGGTCAAAAATGTTGACCGCAAAGGTCCCTCGACCCACTTTCGGCTAGAACACCCACGATGAAACCACCGCTCACTCCTTCAATTTTGTTCCCTTGCTACTACAGTGTATATATAAATCTATTTTATTTTTCTTTGCCTGTAATTTGTGTGGTATCTTCTTAATAGTCGTGTTAATCCTTTACATTGTTTAAATGAAAAAATGAAAAGGTTTATTATTATTATTATTTTTATTATTTTTATTTTGATTATACATTTTTTCAAAATTAACACACCTGCACTTTGGAAGTATCAACAATTGGAATTGAATAAAATTACTTTTGCTAGTGAAGGTAAAACTGAATTTAAAATTCATATATATATATATATATATATATATATATATATATGTATACAGAGAGAGAGAGAGAGAAAGAGAGTCGAAAAACTGAAGGCGGCACACACACACACACACACACACACACACACACACACACACATATTCTATATGGATATAATATTCATAGCTTTAATTTTTCATAAGTTTATTGGAACTCATTTACCGAGTTTGTTTATGATGGTCGTAGTCACTAAAATTTTTAAAAAGAATATAAAAATGGATGGAATAGAAAACGGTACATCCCACAAGTACTGAGTCCTGAGTGAATCAAAATAGTGCATGCGGTCCCTATTTTAACATGAAGGTCAAGCTTATCGCCCCACCTCTCGAGTTGATCTGATGAAGTGGTGAGTTGGCTTCTTTTACTCTCTACCTCAAATAGGTACATCCGGCGGCTCATCGGGGATTGTATGTACCAAGAAATTACAATGTCACCATCCGGACTCGATCTCTCAACATCCGATCAGCACCGCAGCGTCTTAACCACTAGGATACCTAGGGCGACCATTTATCTACCAACCCAACCAGACATTCATTTTCACGAACTAAACAAAATTTAATCACACTCCTCCACGAGAATTGGCAAGTAAAAAGTTAAGCCGAATACATGAACCAAAGTTGAGGATCGAATAGTATGACCGCAAATAATAATGTAAAATATTGTCGTTATAGAGATTGCAAGTGACGAATATTGATCAATGTTGCAAAGGGTGAGGGATATTGCATGAAGGGGTGGGTTCTAAAATGGGAAAACCGAGAATAGTATGGGCGCAAATATTATTGCAAATATTGTCGTGGTAGAGATTGCAGGTGGCAATACACCTTGAGATGCGAGCATTAAATCTACGGAGAAAAGATAAAGACTCCATTAGTCAGCCAATCAGGTCGTCTAAAGCATGGACCCGTTACATCAGTGTTACGATTGATACACAAAATTTAACATAGCTCCGCCCAGTTACATTGACAATCAATCTTCAAACTTACGAACCGCCTATTAGTCTTTTGGGTTGGTGGCTGGGGATCATGCATATAAGAAGAAATATTTTCAGCTGGGAGTCAGAGGAGTTATTTTCACCAGTGAATAAACATTCCCTCCGTCAAGAATGAAGAACTTTACAGTTTACCGGATTTATATCAAGATGGAGACACTGCAGCGGTGTCCACAATTAATCTTTTTAATGCAGCCGATCGGGATGGATTATTTCCAACGCAAACCGTTGATGATATTTGCAATGACGCTCCTTACGATCCGACGCAAGGAACTGCAGTAGAAATGTAAGTAATTATGTGCCTGTAATTTTATTTTTGTAGCCAATTATTCGCAAACTTTTTATTTATTTAGTGTGCCTCTCATTAGGTGAAAGTGCACTGTTCTGGAATACTTCATCATATATCAGGTCATCCCATAAGTAATGTTTTTAAGATCAGAATTTGAAGGACAAAAAAACTCAAATGAAACTTTTTAATCTAGTATATATTTTCCATCGGAATCAATGACACTCTGTCAACGTCCTACAAGTTTTTCAATGCCATGTTTATAAAATTCAGGCGGTTTTGAGGCAAAAAACGTACAAAGACTGGTGTGCAGGTCATCTAAAGAAGTACACTGTTTCTCGTCAAGATAGTTTTACAGACTCCTGAAGAGATGATAATCTGAAGGCGCAAGGACTGGAGAATATGGAGGATGTGGAAGTTTTTCCCATCGAAGCTCCTCAGTTTTTGCAGAAGTGATCCGAGCGGTATTAGGACGTGCATTGTCGTGGTGGAACACGATTCCTTTCCGATTAACCAAAGAAGGTCTCTTTTCTTTTAGTGCAGTGTTCAATCGATCCAGTTGTTGACAGTAGACTTGAGCGGTGATTGTTTGGTTGTGTGGTAAGGTTTCAAAGTGTATTATACCACCTTTATCCCACCAAACACTAAGCAACACCTTCAGAGGGTAAAGATTTGGTTTTGGCTGTGGTGTTGCTGGTTCTCTGGCACAAACCCACTGTCGACGGTGCTTAACATTCTGGTACAGTATCCACTTTTCATCATCAGTCAATAAACGGTGCAAAAACGGATCTTGGAGTTCTCGGGAATGAAGAGCTGTGCTAATGTTTACCCGCACCCTCAGATTGTCGACAGACAATTCATGTGGCACCCATTTTCATAACTTAGGCACTTTCCCGATTTGTTGCAAATGTCGATGGATGGTGGACGGGGATGAATTGAGTTTCTGTGCCAATTCTTCGACAGTTGTTGCACAGTCTTCTTCAAGTGCGGCTAACAGCAGGTCATCATCAAACTCAGCAGGGCGTCCAGAGCGTGCTGCATCTGTCAAACAGCAGTCACCATTCCTAAACTTTTGAAACCATCTTTGACATTTCCTCACATGCAGAATATCGTTGCCATAAATATCCTGAATGTTTCGCGTTGCTTCAGTAGCACTGTTCCCTTTTTTGAACTCGTAAAACATTATATGCCTGATATGATCTTCTGATACCGCTATGTTTATGAGGGGTTCACATAAAGCAAAACACACGTCTTCACTGGTCAAGGTCTGTAAAGTATGTAGCGAAACACGATAGATCTCCTCTTAGATATAATCTTCGGAAAATTTATCCTTAAACCAAGTAGGACTAGTTTAAACTTAATCTATCGTAAAAAACGACATTAGTTGTGGGATAACCTGATATATAGAGGGTTGTAGTAATTCATCTCAACACATTAAAAATACTTCATTTAGGTATCAGCAATTATAGAATAGTCTGCAATTAATATTATGCTAAAGTCCTGTTTTGATTCGTTGAATTTTTTATAGCAATCCTTTGCATGTTTTAAATAATTTTATAAATTCCATAATAAATGTTATTCGACATTTTCTATTAAAGGAACTTCTCTGAGCGGTTCAAAGATATCTTCACATTGTAATACTCTTACTAAAGTATAATCTGCATATGTTTTAAGAAATTGGGTTTTTATTAAAAAAAAGAATCAGTATGAACTAATTATTTATCCTTTCTCTTTAAAGTTCCGATGAGGATTTGACACGTGTTATGCAAGCTTTTCGTTTTGAAGAAACGCATGTCGTGGACCTGAACACGGAGATGGAAGATCTACCGAGCAGTCAACCCAACGATTGTCACATTATTAACGAAATAATGTAAGTATTTTTTTATGTTTCGACCCTTTTTTGCGGGGAGGAAGACAATATATTTTCATCAATTTATTAAGTGAAAGAAATCATGTTTTTAGTCCAATAACCATCTTAAACAACATCATATACAAACTACCATTATTGGTTACAAATATATATGTATGTATATATATAACAAAACATCATACTATCCAACGAGTACGCACAATCGGAAAACGACATTTTATCTGTCTGCATACCATTTCCTCGTTTCGTTGAGTGTGACACCGGTCGAATAATTTTTAAAAATTTATAAATTCTTTAACACGTGACATATGCATGAGAAATGAAATTCAGTACATCCCACAAGTATTATTAAAATATCCTTGTAGACGAAAGGGATTCCATACAATTTCGGGGATATGAATCTGATCGAGAAATTTTACAATAACAGGATCACTCCAAGGTTGAGTGCCGAGTGAATCAAAATAGTACATGCGGTCCCTATTTTTAAAATAGATTGCAAACCAATGAATCCTTTCACTACCAATAACATCTGTGTTCACAATAAGGCTACCGCAATCCCTAGTAGATGGAAATTTCAATGTTTCATTCCTCGCAAACACACCGATAAATTTCGAACGTGTGATTCGTTCACTACTCATTACTCTCTGAAGTGTATTCGCGTCCATTTTAAAAGTCAGTGACTACGCCCCTAAATCTGTCTACTTGTATTAGGGTTGTGACTCGCGGTATATTAGTACACTAATAGGCGCGTCTATCGGCTTGACGAATTCCAATCTGACTGAGATGTTTCCACTCTGTTGTGGACTTAAGTGTGTATTTACACTATCAGATAAATCAGGTGTGATGTCAAGCGGATAAAGGTTAAATTGATTGATGAATTCTTTCTGCGTTACCCCAATCCCGAGCTCATCAGAATCACCTGCAATATGGGCCTGATTACTATATGATCTTGCGCATTCCTTTTATATTTTCCATTCACTGAATTGTGTTCCTGCATTCCAATTAATATTCTTTTAGGTAGATTTCCCAGGGCGATGTTTTGTATCTGTTTCGATGCCAACCTTGCTGGCACCGTGTATAGTTTGATCTGTACTCTGTTAATTGGGTATTTTACTGTGGCATGTAGTAAATTTTTCTCAATTTCTATTTGTTTTGCTGAACTTAATTTCACTCGCCGTACGCGGAGGTATGTCTCCATAATGTGAATCACAATGGGTTTTGCTCCCTTTTCTTGATCAGCATCCAGATTTAAACAGATCTCAGGATTCGTGCGAGTGAGCTTTATTTTCATATCCACCCCATTCAGAAGTAACTTCTTCTGGAATGTGAAATCTGTATGCAGGCGTCCAAAGCACTCATATATCTTCTTTTTAAAATTTTAAAATTTGTCCTTTATACTACTTTCGTCTTTAGCTTGATAATATCACTCAGCACTTAAAAAGGTATCCTTCGCTTCTTTGTAAAAGTTGAGGACATTTTCCAGAAAGGCACGTAGGTGGTAGTACTCCGTTCCTGCCGATATGTTGACCTGATTTAAATATACGTCACACTGGTTGAATATGGAGTGCAGAAAGTTTGTTTCAGGGTATACAGCATATTTGTCATCGCAGTCCGTTCCATCAGAATGGGTTATACGTAGTTTAGCGTACATGTGCACAGAGCTTGGGTCAAAAAAGTAAGGGCCTCAGCTGGGTATCACGAATTCTATAGGGGCGCTCGTGGAACTAATTGTGTTTAAAGGGTTAATTGTAATAAAGTCACTGTGTTCAATAGAAACTTGAGTTTGGGGCATGTCAAAGAGAGACACCTTCGATTTACAACGTTGTGAACTACAGGGATGGATGAAGCGTGCCATGTCGAGTTATAAGTAGTGCCTCCTCTCTCGACAAGTAGTAAAGAAACTATGATTCATGAGATCAATGTCCTTAGCTTATATCAGTCAAAAAAATGGTCAACCATAGGTTTCATTCGCTTACAACACTTCTTTTTCGATATCCTTCTACGTTTAATGCCACTTGGTGGTGATCCCTTTTCCGGACACCCCTCTTCTTCTTCCCACCACCACGCATTTTTCTCTTTGCAACGTTTATTACACTGCCCAACACCAATTTTGCTGATTTAATTCTAACACCTGTTTTTAGGTAACTTTGGTGTGCTGATTTAAAAAATAACCTTAGTTTTGGCCTATCACGTCAGGTTTTCGAGCAATCAAATACGGATATTTTGGAGATATCGCATTTTGGCAGGGTTATGCCCAATTTTTTTTCTTTTCAAAAAATAAGTTTTTACATACTCAGAATCAGCATGGAAAAGTAAACAATTGTGCAGGGAGTGAACTTTAATATACAATGGTAACATTGACACATAAAGTGATTAAAAGTGTTTAAATAAGCAAAAAATGAATCCATATTAAAGCAAGCACGGGACCAGTTTCCTTAACATTGTCTTTTTCTTGTTTTCTTACTTTTCAATGCTGATAAATTTTATCTTATAGGACTTCCTAGAATGAGAGATGTCAAGACAATCTCTTTGCAGGCTCCAGCAGTAGTCAGCCATCATATGGGTATCCCATCTTCCTTGGTATCGTTCTTCCATCACTTTGATATCTTGGTGGAACCATTCACCTTGCTCTTCACTAACATCACCTAGATTTTCTGGAAATTTATCCAGACGACTGTTGAGATAGTGAACTTTAAAGCTCATGTTGCAATCCAACTGTTGAAAGTTTACAATTAACGTCACTAGCGGAACCGGCTGCTCTCACTCCGCCAATGGGAAATCTCTCTCAGATCATGACGTCACGCTCACACCTGGGGAAATAACAGATACCCAAGATTTTAATATGTTGTACATGACCTTTAGATTTAATGCACAGATTTGCGTATTCCACAGATAAAATTTTAACAGCAAAACAGCTGTTAACAAGTCTCAAAAATCATCAATTTTGATAAGCGCCCTTCATGGATCACCCAAAATAGGCATATTGCATTGCACGAAAACCTGATGCGATGGACAAAATCTAAGGTGATTTTTGAAATCAGCACATCAATATTATCCAGAAACAGGTCTTAGAATTAAATCAGCAGCAAAAAACCTTTTTTTTGTTGGGCAGTGAATTATCAAATAATGTAAGCTGAGTGTTCTTTTCTACAATGCGTTCGCTCCTAAATCACCTTTGCAATTTATAAATTTAACAAAATATTATATATTATAACGCCACATTATGAATTCTAGGTAGGGTCAATTGAGAGGTGGGGGGTCATTGTCTTAATTGTGAGTTCGAAAAACAAACCAACATGTGACGTCATGCGATTGAGAGAACAGATATCAGCTATTTGCAGCCGACGTAGTTGAATTTCAGATTTTGGATTGAGTGTTTACTTGTGTTGTGGAAATAATTAGTGGCGTGTTTACTGTGTCTATATTGTATACTTTACAGTTGGGTAAGGGTTTTCAGGGATAAAGTTTAAAATTTCTACGTTATCAGTCATTAAAAGTTTAGCAACGTTAAAAACGTTTAAAGTTCAACAGCAGTTTCAGATGTTTAACAACAGAAACTGTAAATGTTTAGAATAACTCCAAAATGTTCAATTCCCATAAATTATGCATTCATAGATTCGTTTTCAGGTATACGTATACTGTAGCGTCGGAAATTATTTATATGTTTATTATCAACAAAAAATACGTAAGCCTGAATATAACTTTATTAAAAGTATTAAAACTACATTATAACTGATAAATGCGCCGTGTTGACGACGTAGCTTCTTCTTTACCCGGTTAGGTCAACTGCACGCCTTTGACGATTGGTTAGGTAAGTCGTGATAATTTCGTTTAAACTAACGAAAATATCATGATTTAACTTGGCAAAGAAGAAGCTACGTCGTCAGCATGGTACATCACGTGCCTTATTTCCCAGCTATATTCACAAATTTTTATGGAGAAATAAATATAAAACCAACTTATTTGCGCATTTGATTATATCCATTAATGGCAACAGTATGCTCGCAAAATGGTAGAGTGCATATGCAAGTGCAATGTTGATTAAACGAGTGCCAGTGCCAACCCCCTTCCCCCATCTTGCAAGGTGCCAACCTCCTACCGCAGTGCCAGCCACCATGGTGCCAGAAAAAGGTGGGTGTCCACCTAACTTCTTTGGGGGAGAAAGTGGGACGGCCTCAACCCCGAAAGGGGTATACCTAACCTAAGAGAGAGAGTGAGAGAGAGAGAGAGAGAGAGAGAGCGAGTGGAAGACAGAGCATCCTTTCACCTGGATATCTAGATGCATAATAAGAGATCACCAGAATTAGAAGTGTCTTTCAGCCAGTTGGCGAGGAAGCCAGTGCCTCCAGGCATTATCAGCCAGTTGACTTAAAAGACTTAGAAGACAGGCGTATATATATATATATAACTTTTCATTTGCCAGATTGCGCTAGTCAGATATTCTTGACAGTTGGCTTAGAAATCCGTCAGTCGGCTTAAAAGGTGTAACCAGCCATTTCGATATATATATATATATATATATATATATATATATATATATTTTCCCATCTCCCCAGTTATTCCTTAATATAGTTTATATGTATATACAACCAAAAGAATTAAATAAAACACCATTACATCATTCTGTTTATTTAGACGAGTTAAGGGAAATAATTCATGAAGTATATAAGAAATAAATATACATTAAAACATAATATACAGCAAAAATACACACATTAAGCTGTCCTATTCAAAGGAGTGACATAACGAAGGAGTGACATAACACACGAGTGACAAATCGGAGATAAGATTCAAAGGAGTGACACGAAAATACCAAAAAAGAAGAAGAAAGAACAAATCCAGAGGGAAGAGAGGCTTGCAACTGTTAGGTTAGGTTAGGTTAGGTTAGGTTTCTAGTTTTTGAAATAAAATCTTAATTTTAACAACTCTAACAAATTTTGTTTTTTAAATAAAATTTTAATAATTATACTCCTTTGAATGTTATCTCCGATTTGTCACTCTTTGTTATGTCACTCCTTCTTTCCGGTATTTATGTCACTCTTTTGTTATGTCACTCCTTTGAAATGTCACTCCTTCGATACAGACCCACATTAAGCGAAGGATATATATACATTCTTAAATAATAATATTAGTATAGGATAAAACTATATAACCATTTAATATATGTACGAGCAAATACGCACTTATATATAAACACCAAACTTATAAAAAATAATACTAGTACAGGAAAAAACTATATACCCATTAATATATATAAATAGCAAAACTTGTATAAAATCTAAATACATACACTTTATGTTCTACCGCGCTTCACTAAAATACTAAACTCGCACGTGATCGAGTCTAAAGTTACATCATTGTTGCTTTGTACTATACAATAATTACGATTTAGAATTATTTCACCACTCAAGGTGTGCGGGTGCCTATACTCGATGTAAAGGGTCTTCATTTCGCTCAATACTATTTTGGTGCCCACCTTACAATTGGTTGGCAAGTTATCTTTAAACACGGAGAGAATACACTCAAAAGCACGCACAAAGAGGACGTCGTTAGCCACAACGTTATTATTAAATTCAAGTTTATAAACACTCCTTTCCAATCGAGAGTTTTTTCTTACCGATCCGAGCTTTTCAATCGTGAACTCTTCTTCACAACGCTTAGCGGCAGTTGAAATAATCTCCTAAGTCGTAATGACTGCTGCTCATTATATAAAGATATAACTCTTCAGGGTGAACAGTGTAGGCGAGCTCTGCCCTTTACCGCTCAAGTCCTTTGTACCAAAGTCCATGATATTTCGAAGAGTCTAAACCTTTTAAATAAGCAGAGCGGTGTATGCGTATTCAAGAAACGTATCAAAATAAACCATATCCGTAACACGTGCGTCTAATATACGTTTAAGTTTGCGGAAACCAACGATTTCAAACATTCTGTCGAAGATGAAGCGGTTTCGCCTGGGGACAAGAACATTATTATCAGCTGCATTCTTCCACATCAGTCGTATATCAATGCATGGCTGATCGTTATTTATACACAACGTACAAACAATGGCATATGAGGATGCATCACTAATCTGTTCTCTTATTGTGCCTACACCTGCAGGTATTTACCTCCTCCTCATCACTTAAATAAACAACATTACGTTTACCAGAGTTTGCTTGTCTACAAGTCGTTTCAAGTACATAGTTAATGGCACCGGTTTTACGTCTGAACACATGCAATGACTTCGTCACGGACACGTCGTAAACGGCATTGAGAATGTTGCTCAAAGGAAGCTCCATCGTTTTCTATTGTGAGAGTGCACAACCAGTCGGGTCAAGCACTGAGATGTCTATGAGCAACCGGTGCGCGGTTTGGCTCGGAGACAGGAGGAGTGTCATACCAAGCGTTAATGTTTCGTGTACGGGTTTGTTCCAGCATGAAAGAATCATGCGAGTTTTTGTACCCATTATACAAGCCAATTTTTCCGATACATGGGGCAATATCGGTTTTAATGTTTTATCGGAATGAGCACACGTTCATTTCCACAAACCAAACACATTAACAATCCGGCGCACTATTTGAGAGAAATATGTGCTGCCCGTATTTATCCATTTTGTTTGACAGTCGATACTCGTCTCTAAATTTTATTAAAAACTTACACAGGCCTTTAGCCACAACCTCACTGCGAACCTCGTCATGATATATATGAATGTACTGGTAAAAGTATTTTAGGCTATCCATTATGACGAGATTTACATTCTCAGCCGCAAGGTGCGCGTACTCCGTATGATGCAGCATGACATAATACGGCCAGTCACCACTCATTGACAAGACTCACTTCCCATACTCGTAGCTTCTCTTCTGCACGCGTTGTTTCTTTCACTTCACGGTATATGTACGCTTTTATACAGTTTAGTCCTACAACGTAGTCCATTACATCGTTTATGCCGCGAAATCCGGCAATGCTCTCGCCAGAATATCCATAGAGTATTTGAACATCTTGCTCCTCAAACTTCACACGATTCAATGTAGCCTTAAAAGTCTCAAAGGAGGGAGGGCTAGGGTGTCTTTCAGTATTCACCACATCTTCCGCTTTACCGAATACCACTTCATAAAAGTCGAACACGCAATATCAAAAGTCGCCATCACTATTTTTTGTCTACGTGAGAATTCTTCAAATATACGTCTGAGATCCAGGGCTTGCAGCGGTCAACTGAGCACGCAGGGGTAGAGATATGCCCAGGTAGTAGCAGGAGTCACGTAACCATTTGATTGATCTTACAATGTGCAGAACTTACAACTCTTTCCTGTACACACACACACACACACACACACACACACACACACACACACACACAAAGGAGAAAATGAAACTATATTGTAGGGATTAGCTTGATTAAAACTGTTGTAGTAGCGGTCAAAATCTTCACGCTCACTACTCATGTTGGTGTAGTTAAAGTGTTGTTTGTGGGGAGGTAGTCCTACGTAATTTAAAGTGTCGATAGTGAGGAAATGTAAGGGAAATACCCTTTTGAAACTTCGGCGGCTACACCCATCACCTTGGGTAGCTTGGCTAGTTTACAAGGTGTGAATAATAAAGTATCTTTAAACTGAACATTACCTCTTATTTTCATTTGTATAAGTTTGTCTCCCTTTTCAAGGGGTCGCCTGTAAATATCTCCGATGACTCATGTTCAAGCAGTTCTTATAAAGGAACTGTGACAAATTTTGCCCCGTTATGGGCAAGAATATACAGTCATTTTTTTTAACTTGTCCGCTAACTTGACAATATAGGATACAAAGAGTTTCAAGCTGTCGTGTGAGATCGTTTTAAAAACGTTTGTCCGTTTACCACATTTGTGACACTCATCACACTCGACTTCCATGCACTCATCGCAGATAGTTGCTTACGAGTAGATGTGGGATAACCTCTTGTTTCAGGGTTTGTGTAAGTTTCTATATCGTAGTACACGGTTATAGGTTTATTTTTAGGCTTAGCATCTTTTAATATACATACTTTACTCCGTCCGCCTTATATTTCTCATGGCATGTAGAACATTGAATTTCATCGCATTTATGTTCAAACTTACCACAATTATCCATCATATGAAACTTACTACATTCACAGATTCTCAATTTCCTGCAAGTGCCAATTGACTTACTGTATGTAGCTCAAAGCATTTATTATTGAAAAATGTACGTCTGCACTCATTACATTCCCTCTTCTCAGCTTCAACTACACGACTTTCACATTTGGGGTTTTTACATTGCCCACATACCATGTAACATTCCTTACAATGCTTCACTATATCATCCGCAAACTCGAGACATCCCTTACACAAATCATGATGCGGTCAATATTTTCAACTGTTATCATAACTCGCGTAAAGGTCCCTTATATTGCGGATGGGGAGATACGTTGACCCTGACAGTCCTAAAATAAGGAGAGGTCTCGCGCGATCTCTCACACAGCTTTTAAAAATATACACAGTCCTACGACGATCATCCATTCCAAATACAACTATACGAGCATTAATTTTGTGCTCTACCCTTCTGAGCTCTTCAGGAAACACATATTACAATCAAACTCAAGCTTACAATCTGCAGCCAGTTTACGAGCACGTTGCACAACAGAATGCAACCAAATTTTTTGGGCCCGTGTATTTAGCACAGTAAACATACGGGCCAAGACTATTCCTATAAAGCCGCAACCACGATCAGCATTTATATGCCATCTGTAAATAGCCTGAATTGAAGTTAAGAGTATAAGGTGTGGCACTATGACCCGCAACCGTGAATAGTCTGTCAATATCTACCATGAAGTTGTCCATATTGAAGGCTGTCCTACTTTGAGAGGCCTTCATTATACGCCCCAAGATATATTCTATATCTACATCGGCCAAGCGTCTGAATGTTATTACTACCTAAAAATCATCTACATCCCCGCCATCTGACCCTAGCCCGAAGGACAATCTCGTCCTGACTTCACGTTTGTCACGGTTCTGAAGTGCAAACTCCACAATACGTTCAAGTACGCGCCGCAGTCCGTGTTCAACACCGTTGATATACAGGGTTCCATGGTCAACCCTGACTATATACCGATTTCTAGTGAGGGCCGGGGTGGGGTTAGTGGTGCGCACCACTACGAATGTTATACCTTTCTCTACAGAGTGATAACCTACTGATGTGGAGGATGTACCCGAAAATGAACAGGAATACGGAGGTACAAATTTAATTGAGGAGGGTGCTACTGTGGAGGTTGTGTCGTAAGACGTCGAGGGTTGGGGCTCTATTACTGGGGTCTAGCAACCGGTACACTCCAGGCACGTTTTATACTTAACGTGAAAGGTTCTTCCTCATTGTACCTCCGCTTTGAACTGCCACGTGGTGGAAGTGTCGCTTGTGAGGGTTCGTCAGCGGGGGCGGAGTCTGTAAGGACAACTACTGTCATCGGGGTCGTCTGTAATATCGATGATGGGGTGCTGTACCTCATCGTAATTCACGGTTCTGTGGAAGAAGAAGAAAAACAAGAATATAAGGAGCAACACTTAAATTTTTATTATATTTTGTAAATGTTCCACTTGGGGGTGTGATGTGTTAGAGATGGAATCTGTAGAAAAATTCAGGTTCACAAGTTCGTCCACGTGTATTATATCTGGCCCTACAGGATGTAGTAAAACTGTGTTTTTGCTTAAAATCATTAAAGATAAAGTGAAGATGTTCTCAAAATTTGTGCATAAAGTAATATGGTGCTATTCGACGTACCAGTCAGTGTTCAACGAGTACCAAGATGATATTTTGTTCTAAAAAGGCGTATATGACGTTAATTCTTTAAAGGGAAATGAACATACAGTCATTGTAATTGACGATCTCATGTTGGAAATGGATAAAACGTTTGCCGAGACATTTACAGTGTTCTCCCATCGTCTAAACATAAGCGTATTCTTGATCAATCAGAATCTATTTTTCAAAAATAGATACATGCGCGATGTGTCGTTAAATAAACAATATCTAGTCTTATTCGCGCAACTTAGAGATGTGTCACAAATTGGGGTATTATCCAATCAAATGTTCCCGAATCAGCGTAAGGAGTTTTTGGAAGTTTATAAAGAAACTACAAGTCAGCGTTACGGATATTTGGTTTGTGACTTTCACCCGCGAAACACGTTTAGGGTACTTCTAAGAATGAATATATTCCCAGATGAAGCTGAAACGGTGTATATTCCAGAATGACAAATAGGGTAAAGAAATATCGTGAATTAATAAAAATCTATCAACAAATGCTCCGGGCATTGCAGTAGATGTTTGTTAAAAATATCGACTCCGACTTTTTAAAATGCATCTGTGAAATCTGTCTTAATGTTATAAAATGTAATATACTAATGAAATCCCCTCAGAAGGCTCGCTTACATCGTTACAAGAACATAATACGTACGCTCGCTTGTAAAGGTCAGACTCTATGGAAAAAAAAGCGAATTATTGTACAAAGAGGGGGATCATTCCTTCCCATCTTATTTTCAGTTTTGGGACCTTTACTGACTAGATTAATGTAATGAAGAAAGTGGTAATGATTCCGCACGAGATGTGTGCTTCACTGCAAAGTTCAAAGAGTCCAGATACGGTTCTAGAACCCCGTAAAAGCAGACTTATAAGAATGAAAAGCGATTTGATAGATCTAATAAACAGTGAAAAGTTATCTGATGAGAAAAGGATCTTATACGAAGAGGCTCTGCAGAAATTTCTTCATGAGTACGAAGATTATAAGAATCCGACAGATGGTTATTAGACACAGCGCGTGCAACGATGATCATGGCGACATAGGACCTGAGGCCGACTTTAGAGATGACCAACCAAAGAATAACGGAACGCAACACATCGAGCATGTATTAAAAAGCAGTCTCCCAAATACATTAAGAGATAAAGGCTTAAGTCTTTGTAATCTAATCAGTGAGGACCCCATCATATTTACAGTGGATCGATACAGGTGAGGTCATTGTTGAAGGAACAAGGGTAGAGGGATCGAGTATCGGCGAAATTGTCCATGATCTGGTGAGAAAGTGGGACAGGCCCTCACCATCAGGACGGAAACATATTAAAGCAAGACTAAAACAAATAAATGTCCCCATAACATTGATAGGAAATCTGAATAAGTTAAAAGACTTTGAACAAGTCTCGCATGTGCCACAACTGAGTACGCCATCACCCCCAGTGGCATCTCTGAAGAGGAGAAAGATGAGACCAAACAACAACGCGCAACCCTATCTACGATCTCTAAAATACGCAAATGGCCAACATATTAAGAAAACGCTGTTATGACATTTCTAACCACGCATCCTATGGCGGTGTTGATAGACTGTACAGAGGTGTTTACAATGATGGAGTAGAGGGAAAAGATGTTGAGAGGTTTTTGCGGGAGCAGGGTGCTTATGCATTTAATAAGCCGGTGAGGAAAAGGTTTAAAACAGCCAGGACAACAGCGGCTTCGATTGATTCTCTTTGACAAGCAGATTTAACAGACATGCAAAGATATTCAGTATATAATGATGGTTATTGCTACATCCTTTTCACAATAGATGTATTCTCTAGATATCTATGGCTAATTCCTCTGAAAAATAAATCGCCTGAAACAGTTGCTAAAGCTACCAAAACGCTAATGTTGAAAGAAAACAGGGTTCCAGGCTAATTTTGTACGGATATGGGGAAAGAATTTATTGGCCGAGCTTTTCAGAACATTTTGGCAGAGTTTAATATCAGTTACTACAATAGCAATTCTATACATAAGACCTCTTTAGCTGAAAGAGTTCATCGTACCATAAAGGAACGCATGCATCGCTATTTTGCACATAAAAGTACATACAGATATATAAACATTCTGGGATTAATAGCCTCGTCATACAACCGTTCACACCATCACGCGAGGTTTTAGAAAGAGGTACGCAAACAGAGTGTGAGGAGGGACCGCCACATTCTACACGTTTCAAAATCAATGATTATGTAATGCTATCGCGTTCGGGAAATAAATTCGCGAAGGGATTTGAGCAAGAAAGGACACGTGAGCTTTTTAAAGTTAGTGCTATAAGACCTAAAGGCGAGATAATGATGTATTACGTTGAAGATTTGAATGGAGAAGAAATCGCAGGAGGCTTTTACCGCGAGTTGCAGAAAGTGACATTTAGTTTAGGGAAAAGTATGTTTCAAATTGAAAAAAAGTTTAGGCAGCAGAGGTTCAGGAAAGTGAAAAATGTACCTGGTGAAATGGCTAGGGTACCCAGAAAGCTTCAACACCTATATAAAAGCTGATGCAATAATGAAGCTTAAATAGTATGCAACATGGCGCCTAACCACTTCTGTTTCACACTCCTGTCCTCTTCTTCTCTGTCTGTACATCTTAACAACACACTACCCAACTTCGTAACAGAACTCTATGTGCCCATTCAATTGGAACGTGATTCGTATGAGGTGGGGTTATGCGAAATTTATCTATCACCAGCTTCTTAAGTATTGAGTGTGAAAAGGCAGGGTGTAATTAGGGATGAAACCATGCGTGCCGCCCGGAGTTGGGAGGCCATGTATTACATTACAGTAGTAACACTAGGCTCGAGTCGTTATGGCGCGGCCGAGGATGTTGTGAGAGACTTAAACGGAAGTTTAAAAAACTCAAATCTTACGTCTGATTTAGTATACGAGATCTTAAACAAAGAAACCCCTGCACATGCTCTGACCCTAAAATCATAGGATAATAGAAATATTAATGACAAAGGATTGTTCCAAATTATAACCGAGGGGAGATATGGAGCAGCGTTCCAAAGAGATACCTTTCACGAGGCACAACATGACTTGTCCATCTTAATGTATCAGTTGAAATTGGAGAAATTGGATGTTGGCTATCCATCCTCAGACATGTGCTATATTTACAGCAATATCGTTGAGCATCAATTTGTTGGGGATACCCAGGCGTGTCTGCTGCCCATTGCACACATTCCCTACCATTGCGGGAAGAGCTTGAGCATTACATATGACTAGCCCCATTATGTGAATGTTGCGACTAATCTATTAACCAATATCTCAATATAAATAAGAACGATTGAGGGAAAAATTTCCCATTCAGTGATGAAACCTTAACAGTGAAGCTGTACTTTCGTCGCATTCAGTTATAATGACCCGAAAGCCTTTCACAGTATATCGAGGGGCGAGATATCAGCGTTGCAGTGGGCTTTGATCTATTTTTTCAACCATACTACGCACGGCTGTCCCAATGTTGAAGAGTGGTGCCAGATACCTCGGCAGGAAAGCGTTACCATCAGGTTTTAACACGGTAGAAAACATAATGGCTGAAGCTAAACCAAAAGAAGCTCCAAAAAAACATTTAAAACGTACACGGGACAAAGTCATCAAAGATGCAAAGAGAAAAATTCGTGGTGGCGGGAAGATGAGGGCTGTCTGGAAGAAGGGGTTACCAACACGTGGCGTTAAACGTAAAAGGACATCAACAAAGAAGAAGTGTTCTAAGCGAATGAAGCCTATGTTTGATCATTTTTTAAATGATATAAGCTGAGGACATTACTCTCATGAATCATAGGCCGATTACTACTTGTCGAGAAGGTGGCACTATTTCTGACTCGTCATGGCACGCTTCATTCATCCGTGTAGCTCACAATGTTGTAAATCGGAGCTGTACTTCTTTGATATGCCCCAACACAAGTTTCTATTGAGCACATGACTTTATTATAATTAACCCATTAAACAGAATTAGTTCTCCGAGTGCTCCTATAGAATTCGTGATACCCAGCTCGGGTCCATAATTTTTTGATCCACGCTGGAGGAACATGTACGCTAAACTACGTTCTGATGGAACAGAGTGGATGATAATTATTCTGCATACCCTGAAACCAACTTTCTGCATTCCATATTCAGACAGTATGAGGTGTATTTAAACCAGGTCTACATTTCGGTAGTAACGTGTTATTATAACCTACGAACCTATTTCGAAAATGTCCTCAACTTTCCAAAGAGGCGAAGGATACATTTTTAACTGCCGAGGGCTATTATCAGACTACAGACGAAACTAATATAAAGGATAAATTTAAAAATTCTAAAAAGATATACGAGAGTTTTGGACGTCTGCATACAAACTTCACATTCCAGGAGAAACTGCTTATGAATGGGGTGGATATGAAATTAAAGCTTACCCGCTCGAATCCTGATATCTGCATAAATCTGGGGCCTGATCAAGAAGAGGGCGCAAAACCCATTGTGATTCACATCATGCAAACATATCTTCGCGTGCGTAGAGTGAAATTTAGCTCTGCTAAATAATTAGAAATTGAAAAAAATTTAATACACGCAACAGTAAAATACCCATTTAACAAAGTACAGATTAAACTACACATGGTGCCCGCAGAGTTGGCCTCGAAGCAGCTAGAAAACGTGAACCCTGGAGTTCTACCTAAAAGGTTATTAATTGGAATGCAGGATCACGCTTCGACGAATGGAAAATATAAAAAGAACGCCTTTAATTTCGAGAATTTCGGGCTTAAAAATATAACTCTATACGTGAATGGCGTTGCGTTGGGTGAGAATATGGATACGAACTACTCATCAAACGCTGTGTTCCCGCTTTGCGCGAGAGCTTATAGTAATCTGGCCCATATAGCAGGTGCTTGTGATGAGCTCGGGATTGGGGTAACGCAGAAAGCATTCATCGATCAATTTAACCTTTACTGGTTTGATATCACACCCGACTTATCTGCTAGTGTAAATAAACACTTAAGTCCAAAACAGATTGGAAACATCTCAGTCAATTTGGAATTCGCCAAGCCGATAGACGCTCCTATTAGTGTACTAGTATACCTCGAGTCACAAGCTCTAATAGAAATTCACCGCTTCAGGAACGTAGTCACTGGCTTTTAAAATGGATGCGAATACACTTCACAGAGTAATGAATAGTGACCGAATTACACGCTCTAAATTTATCGGTGTGTTTCCGAAGAATGAAACACTGAAATTACCAACTACGAGAAAATGCGTTGGAATTATTGTCAACACAGACATTTTTGGTGGCAAAGGGATTCATTGGTTGGCCATCTACTTTAGAAATAGGGAAAGAATGCACTATTTTAATTCAATGGGGACTCATCCTTGGAGTGACCCTGTTTTTGTAATATTTCTCGAACAGTTGCATATCACTGAAATTGTGTGGAATCCCCAACGATTACAAGGATATTTTACTAATACTTGGGGCATATACTGCCTCTCATTTCTCTTGCACATGTCGCGTGCACATGTCGCTGGATCCTGTCTGCTTTGAGGATAGCTGGTGAGGGAAGCAATATTTATGGGACCTCTTTGCGAGTGACCCGTTGCCCACGTCGGGCTAGCATCATGAAAAAGAAAAACTATGGTATTTGTCATTTACCATTACTTATTCGGACTATAATGGATGTAATTATCCCAGAAGAGTTCCTTGTTCCATGCACGGTCTGTATCATAAAAAATTCAGGGGACCTTTCTGAGTTCATTCCCATATATATAATATATATATATATATATATATATATATATATATATGTATATATAAATAATTGTAAATATATTGTGGAAAATATAAGATGTCGCCAATAATGTTAGTTTTGTGCTCCGTAACTTATTTAATGGATGGTAATTCTGTAACTAATTTAAGCTGAATTGTACTAATTTATAAAACATGATTTCTATCATTTAATAAATTGATGAAAATACACTGTCTTCTTCTTAACCAAAAGAAAAAACCTTACATTAGTTCCCCGACGACCTGGCTATCGTTTCAGGTCACTGGGTTGACTGCGCTGTAAAACCTCCAATTGTGTAAAATATAAGATGTCGCCAATAATGTTAGTTTTGTGCTCCGTAACTTATTTAATGGATGGTAATTCTGTAACTAATTTAAGCTGAATTGTACTAATTTATAAAACATGATTTCTATCATTTAATAAATTGATGAAAATACACTGTCTTCTTCTTAACCAAAAGAAAAAACCTTACATTAGTTCCCGACGACCTGGCTATCGTTTCAGGTCACTGGGTTGACTGCGCTGTAAAACCTCCAATTCGCCGTCGACTATTTGCTTTTCTTCAAAGCTGTCACGAAAAGTAGCTATAAGACGATCGAGTTCCGCATCAGACCTATAAGGAGAAAAGATACGGTTGTAGACAGAAAATTATTTTTAAAGCTCATACATTTTTCTAATAATGATCATATTGGATAACTAAGCACCATCACAGGGTATCGAGCACTTGACAGATATTAAACGATTCCTCCACATCGAATCTTTTTTAATTAAAATCCACTTCCTCGATATATATATATATATATATATATATATATATATATATATATATATATAAAATTGAGGATACCTGCTATTGTAATGAAACATTTTCCAAACTAATTTTAAATTAATGTTAACACGTTATTATTTGATAAACAAAATTCATTATTTAAATACTTAATAGAATACATTAATTACAGAAAGCGTAATAGAGTAACCTGTTGTAAACAGGCATTTTTATATCAGGACACCGCGATGTACATATGGGAGAAGAGAGTTACAAGGAGTTACAATAAGATAAAATGCCGATTATGCCGCCCGGATCAAATAATAAACAGCAAGCAGCTGGCCTAACCGGTTTGTTAACATATCCTTCCATATACATATATATATATATATATGTGAAGAGAGAGTTACAAGGAGTTACAATATGAGAAAATGCAGGATAAGGTACCCGGATCAAATAATAAACACAAAGCAACTAGCCTAACTGAGCTCATATGGAAGATTAGCTGGATGTGCTACGCATCATCTGTCAGCACCGGTCGCGAACTCGGAACCGCAGCAATTCCCTACCTTTAAAGTTTCAGTAATTCTAAAACCTGTAGAACTTACTATAAATTTTTAAGTTAACACGTACAGGGAAACAAGCGCGTAATAAAATTTCACTTTCAAAGGATACCTTCATCGCATAATAAAATTCACTGTCTAAATGACAGTCTCAAGAAGGAGGATTAGCTGGGCTACTAAGCTCCGTCACACAGTCTCGAACCCCTGGGCATATATCCTTTTACTTTTTTTTTATTGCTTTTTTATAAATGAACTAACACTTGCAAGGGTTAAGCACTGAATGATACAATCTACGTATATGTGTATATATATATTAGGGTGGTCCTCAAAAACGAATTTTTTATTTTTACTGCTCCCACCCGATAAAGTAGTTCCACTTCATAAAAAAATTATTTTGGCAAAGTTTTTACCAGATCCGATAATATTTAGGGGTGGCTGTCAAACTTTAAAGTTTAAACGAAATCCTTAAAATGGGCAAAATCTGCAGCATCTAAATTTGCTGGCCACTTGTGGTACCTATCTGAGGAAATGGTGGGATTGGCACTGTTTGATGCTTCTGTATCAGTAGACACAAAAAGATTAATTGTAAAGGGAATTAATGAGACAGAAGGCAGCCTAAAATGTCCTAAACATGTGAGCCTTCGTCAAGATCATCTCCCAACATTGGATTCCTTGAGCACGAGAAACTCTTTCAAGCTTATACGGGCCCTCAATATCAATACTGCATTTATGCAAAAAGACCCGTCAACATGGGACTCAGATGATGAGTTTCAAGAGGCTCTTCGGAAAGTTGAAAACATCAAGGTCGTGAACGACAATGCCGAACGCGGGATTGCACTTATCCAGGATTATAGTGGAAAACACACTAAGAATGAAGAACAACTTCAATACCTATTGAAAGTCGTGGAGTAACACAGGAAGAAATATCCTGAACCTACTAAGAAGATCTTAAAGAGTGAGCTACAGTGAGTGGTCTTGCCAGCCATGACGATTCAAAATAGTACGTCATCAGTGTTATGTATAACGCTTATAATTTAAAATATATATGCAAAATAAAAATCTTTTAACTACACATTATATCAGTGGTTCCCAAGTGGTGATCCATGGATCCCTGGGAGCCAACTGAGATTGTTCAGGGGGTCATAGAAAACCCCGCCTTGCAGTTTTGTGGTAACTTCAAGCTTCGACAGCCACCTCTAATTATTATCCGATCGAGCTCAAATTGAAGCAGAATTATTTTCCTATTAAGTGGAACAACTTTATTGGGTGGGAGCATGTAAATTACAAAAAAAAAATATCGCCTCTATAAGGGAGGACCACCCTAATATATATATATATATATATATATATATATATATATATATATATATATCCCGGGAATGAATCACAAACTAAATTATTGCGTAATTACTCACATTTCAAATGAGGGTGTTTCCGCTGGTTCTTTCTCGCCGTCAGAAATTTCTAAAATGGATGGCGTTGAAAGTAGGGCTTTCCGGTCGGCCGCTGCGAGAAGATGGAGCGTAGCCCCTGCTGTGAGGTTCTCGTCTTGAAAAACAATTGCGGGGAGCAGTAAAGCTGATGTGTCTGACTGGAATTATCCATGATGAGAGAATGTGTGGTTAGACGTTGATAAAATCACTGTTGTGGATCCAGCTGAAAATGTTCCCTTTTATATATACGACCCCGATAGGCTCCTCCCCTAATATTCGATTCGCGAGTTTCCTGTTATGTGAGAGCGAGACTCTCCGCCAAGCAGAGATCCTGGATTCGTTGGGTTGTAATTGGACGAGCCACGTATTCTGCGGGCGTGTCTTTACCAAATATGACTTATTCATTCCAAAGATAGAATCTATTTTGTTTTAAAAATTATATTAACGTTTTTATGTTATAGTTTGAGGATATAATTGTCTTAGAGATAAATTTCTATTGAAACAAAATATTTGTGTAAAATACGAAAAATGAATAAGTTACCCCGAAAGAGAATCTATTTTTATTATGAAGTTATATTAATATTTTTTGTAATAAAGTTTAAAGATATATTGGTGTCTTAAAGATAAATTTGTATTGAAACAAAATAATTGGACGAAAGACGAGAAATGAAATAGGTATCTCGAAATAGAATCTATTTTTTTTTAAAATTACATTAATGCTTTTTATGTTATAGTTTAAGGATAAAATTGTATATTAAAGATAAATTTGTATTGAAAGACAATAATTGGCCAAACGAGGAAAATGAAGTAGTTACCCCTAATTTAGTTTCTATTTTGTTTTAAAAATTATATTAATGCTTTTTATGTTATAGTTTAAGGATAAAATTGTATATTAAAGATAAATTTGTATTGAACGAAAATAATTGGCTAAAAGATGAAAAATGGAATAGTTACCCCAATATAGAATCTATTTTGTTTTAAAAATCATAATGCTTTTTGTTATAATTTAAGGATAAAAATTTATATTAAAGATAAATTTATACTGAAACAAAATAATTGGCCAAAAGAGGAAAAATGAAATAGTTACCCCTAATTTAATTTGTATTTTGTTTTAAAAATCATATTAATGCTTTTTATGTTATAGTTTTAGGATAAAATTGTATATTAAAGATAAATTTGAATTGAAACAAAAAATTGGTCAAAAGAGGAAAAATGAAATATTACTATTTAATTTCTATTTTGTTTTAAAAATCATATTAATGCTTTTTATTTTATAGTTTAAGGATAAAATTGTATATTAAAGATAAATTTGTATTGAAACAAAATAATTGGCCAAATGAGGAAAAATTAAATAGGTACCCCTAATTTAATTTCTATTTTGTTTTAAAAATGATATTAATGCTTTTTGTTATAGTTTAAGGATAATATTTTATATTGTGGTGAAAATTTGTTTTGGCATTAAAATTAGTTTATCTGATTCGATTGTTTGTTTAAAAGATCGCCTACCAAACGTCAAATTGGCCTCGTGGTGTTCCATCATCAGAAACTTAATAGAAAAACTATTAGTGTTGCCCCTTCTTTTGAGACCTTGTCGGTCTACCCCCTGGCCCCATAAACGTATTTGTTTATACTTAATGACTGTCTATTGGGTCGTATTTAGGGACCTTGTCAGTCTACACCCTGGCCCCATAAACTTATTTGTTTATGCTTAATAGCTTTGTCTATTAATTGGGTCGTATTTAGAGACCTTGTCGGTCTATCAAGAGCTGGTAAGTAAAAGCCATGAGTAAGATGGGTTTGGTTAGGTGATGGTGAGTTATATTTAGACGATTGGTGGTTGTGGTGGTAGTTGTGTATTCTTTTTGTGTGGTGGTTATGCTCGTATATTTTGCTATTGGTGCTTTACATACACCTGTTTATATATATACACATATGTGTGGGTGTGTAATAATAGGGGATCTATGGGCGTATATATAGTCGAGGAGTGCATGTGCGATTGTGTGCGCCAATTGGCTGATTAAGCCAACTGGCTGATTTCGAATTCTAAACCAAGTGATCCTACCCTGAGCTCCCATTTTGCATCTGGATCTTCCAGGTGTAGGATGCTCTGTCTTCCACTCTCTCTCTCTCTCTCTCTCTCTCTCTCTCTCTCTCTCTCTCTTAGGTTAGGTATACCCCTTTGGGAGGGTGAGGCCGTCCCATCTTCTCCCGCAAAGAGGTTAGGTGGACGTCCCCCATTTTTTGACACTCTGGCGGTTGGCACTGGGGGAGGGGGTTGGCACTGGTACTCATTTGATCAACATTGCAATTGCATATGCACTCTGATATTTTTCGGACATACTACTAATGACATTTAGCAGTTGTAATATCGTTTTAATACTTTTATTAATAATAATAATAATAATAATAATAATGATAATAGTTATAATTTCTGACGCTAAAACATAAATAATTTCCGACGCTAAAGTATACGTATACACGTTTTTATATCAGAGCCGCATTTCTGATAGTCTACGGTTGCGCAAATGCCCCAAAACTGTTATGCCTGATTTCAGTTTTAAGGCATTTGCGCAACCTTAGACTACCAGAAATGCGTTTCTGATATAAAAACTAATCCCATGAATGCACAGTTTATGGAAATTAAACCAAAACTAACATAACCACCATAATGTAATTTGCTTCTTAGTGAGGTTGGTAAAGTTTGGCAACGGAAAGCATTCTTATTTTTTGTCGTAATTACACAAATGGACACAGGTACTTCCTTTATCGTTTTTTGAGCACAACAATTCGCTTAACAAAATCCTGTGATCACAGAAAAATCTAGAGGATGCATCCTCGTCTAAAAAAAATTTCTCAATAGCTTTGCAAAACGTATAGGAACAACCTTCGCACACAGAACTCATGTTAAACTGCTTTCCGTAAGCGGATTTTTTCGGGTTGGCGGACTGCTATCTCCCAACCAAATTTGCTATAGCGCGAATATGCTATCTCTCCACTAATGTTGCTAAAGCTCATACAACAGGATATAATTATTAGGTAAAAGTTGCTTAAAATTAATCGAAATTTGCAGAAAAATGATTGAATGCTCGGTTAGGTCAACTGTACGCCTTTGACGATTAGTTAGGTTAAGTTGTGATACTTTCGTGAAAACTAACAAAAATATCACGACTTAATCTAACCAATCGTCAAGAGCGTACAGTTGACCTAATTGGGCATTCAATAACTTTTCAGTAGGTTTTGATTAATTTTAAGCAACTTTTACCTGATAATTATATCCTGTTATATGCGCTGTAGAAAATGTGGTGGGGAGTTAGCAGTCCAGCATACCAAAAAAAATCCCCGTAATGGTTTTCAGCGAAAACGTTTTCCATCTGACGTCATTATAATGGCGCCACAAAATAATTTCAGAATATTTCAAACTTTGATTAATACTCGTATTTACAGATCTTATTTGTCATTTGAGCTCAGTAGTACTACCGAAAAATGTTAGAATGCAATTGCAATGCAACATTGCACCTTGCAATATTGCGAGCAACATTGCATGTACGATTTCATGCAACATGATGGGAGTGTTTTTGACCCCCCCCGAAATTGTATATATATCTGTCAACTGAAAGGGTAACCTAACCTAGCAACTCAGTCCTACAAATATATAAATACACACCGTATATTAGGGCATATAAGTCGGTATTTTAAGCTTAAAATTAAGCCTCTAAAGTAGGGAGTTGACTTATAGGCCCAGTCTAAAAAATTAACCTTCCACTTTCCATTTTAGCTTGTATTTAAAGACAGGCCTATCTGTCATAGGTCCTCACTCCTGCCTTAGCTTGCTTTCGGACTCGGTCAACATCTGAATTGGATCCATATGACGAAGCACTTGCAAATGTATCTCAAGATGTATATAATGAACTTATTATGTCAGATGATGATTATGATGATGATTATGATGGATTTATTAACTAATTTTTACAAGATATTTACAAAGTTTTACTTTTTTATGTTGGCAAGTTGGTGGTCGACAAAAACACCCAGAATAGACTAAAATCTAAATCTGAAATTGAAAGTTAGGGGATCAACTAATCTGAACCGTAGACTTATACGTCCAAATATATATATATATATATATATATATATATATATATATATATATATAATATATATATATATATATATATATACACACACACTGTGATTAATTGTGAAATTCATCGCATATATATATATACATATATATATATATGTTAACCCATCCGTCTATGGCCTGAGTTGGTTCAAAGTCGATGGGGGTTCTGGTTAGGAGGCAGCAACGGATTTGTTACTTACAGTAGTTTCTTCTATACTACTCTCCGAGTTCTTCAATAGTGGCTCGGAAGATTCTGAGAGGTTTATTAAATTTTCTAAGGGTCCCGGATTCTTCTTGTAACGTATCGGGAGATTTTAATGACTAAGTTCTCTGAAGAGAGCACGGTCTCGAAGGAGAAGATAAAGACTTTTTCTTACTGTAATTTACTGCTAAAATGTACAGGTAATGCTCAGTCTCGTAGTCTAAATCAGAATGAATATGGAAGAATTTTTGTGGGTTTATATACCCATAAACTGCTAACATCATTATTATTGAGTATTGAAAAGGCTGCACTATTTTTGCACAACATTTGAAAATAAAGTAAATCTTTTAGCTGTGGTAATGTTTAAACGAATAAACAAGATATTTGAAGATGAAGCCATATTTTTATCTTAAACTGCGTATTTTCAGATCTGATGTTATCATGACCTGCCAAGTTAACTAAAAGTGGAAAATGAACTATGCATCTTTACACTAAAATATGCATATGAGCAAAAATTAAAGGTTTATGATTTACAATTAAATGCTTAGACAAGACATGACTTCTTCTTTTATAACGAAGAGAGAACGTATAAAAAACATGAACATTGCAAAAAGTTACTCAGGATTCATTATTAAGCAAAATCTGAAAATGATTAAGAAATTTTAAAAAGAACAAGTCACCAATTATTTGGCAAAGTAAGAAGCACATCAAAAATTTATCGCAACGAAAAAAAATAATAACAAAAAAATAATAATATCGCCGAGTGTACATTCCTAAATGGCGACATAATGTCGGGTCGTACATTGAGTACAATCCCAAGTACATCACTGAGTACATTGTAATTTTGGTTTATTACAACTATGATTATAATTGTCAATTTATTCACATTCGCTTATTATCGTTAATTATAGTTTCATTAAAGTACATTAATTACATTATATTAAATTATTATCGTTAATTATAGTTTCATTAAAGTACATCAATTACATTGTATTAAAGTATTACAGTTAATTACAATTAAACAGTTAATTATAGCACTGCCCAACACCAATTTTGCTGATTTAATTCTAACATCTGTTTTTAGGTAACTTTGGTGTGCTGATTTAAAAAATCACTTTAGTTTTTGCCTATCACGTCAGGTTTTCGAGCAATCAAATATGGATATTTTGGAGATATCGCATTTTGGCAGGGTTATGCCCAATTTTTTTCTTTTCAAAAAATAAGTTTTTACATACTCAGAATCAGCATGAAAAAGTAAACAATTGTGCAGGGAGTGAACTTTAATATAAAATGGTAATATTGACACATAAAATGGTTAAAAGTGTTTAAATAAGCAAAAAATGAATCCATATTAAAGCAAGCACGGGACCAGTTTTCTTAACATTGTCTTTTTCTTGTTTTCTTACTTTTCAATGCTGATAATTTTCTCTTATAGGACTTCCTAGAATGAGAGATGTAAAGACAATCTCTTTGCAGGCTCCAGCAGTAGTCAGCCATCATATGGGTATCCCATCTTCCTTGGTATCATTCTTCCATCACTTTGATATCTTGGTGGAACCTTTCACCTTGCTCTTCACTAACATCACCAAGATTTCCTGGAAATTTATCCAGATGACTGTTGAGATAGTGAACTTTAATGCTCATGTTGCAACCCAACTGCTGAAAGTTTACAAGTAAATCCTTTACAAGATCTTTATAATTTTCAGCCTTTTTGTTTCCTAGGAAGTTCTTAACTACTGCCACAAAAGCATTCCAAGCTCTTGCCTCCGTTTCGGTCATTGAGTTACTGAACTGCGGATCTTTCATCAGTTTTCTTATCTGGGGACCATCGAATATACCAGCTTTAAGCTTCTCATCACTAAGACCTGGAAAGGCTGCACATATGTAATTAAAGCAATCACCTTCTTTATTCAAAGCTTTTACAAACTGCTTCATAAGCCAAAGTTTGATGTGGAGTGGTGGAAAAATGATCTTTTCTCGATCCACCAATGGCTCGTTTACGATATTTTTATCTCCTACATTTAAATTTTGCCTTAGTGGCCACTTTTCCTTTACCCAATGTTCAGATTTGGCGCGACTATCACATAAGCACAAGAAACATGGATACTTTGTGTAGCCACTTTGTTGGCCAAGAAGAAAGTTGACCATTTTCAGGTCAACACAAATCACCCATTTATGAACATCATATTTTAGCATCTCCAGCACTATTTTTATGTTTTCATATTCTTCTTTTAGATGCACTGAATGACCAATAGGAATCGCGCCATATTCATTCCCATTGTGAAGCAAGACACACTTTAAATTTCTTTTTGAACTGTCTATAAACAATCTCCACTCATTGGGGCTATAGTGGGTTACACCAATTGCATTCAAAAGTCCTTCTACATTATGGCAGTAAACCAAATCCTTCTCTGCACCAAAATATTGCAACAATTCTCTTTCCCTATTGCGATAAGATGTTATTTTTGTCCCAGGATGAAGTAGATTTTTCTTGTGCAATCTTGAAGCTAATAATTCTGATGACTCTTTTGAAAGGCTGAGATCACGAATTAAATCATTCAACTCAAGTTGATTAAATCGCTGAGGTGTCGTTGATGAAGAAGGCTGTTCAAAATCATCATCATTGATATCACGTTCGATCTCATCAGGTAATTCCATATCTTCATCATCTTCTGTGAGTGTTGGAAGGTCCGTGAAAATTGGAACAGGAGTTTCATCTGAGTAAGAAACTGGTCTGATTGCTGAATCTAGGTTAGGATACTTTAGATGGTGTTTATTCTTTGCGTTGAAGCCAGAAGTCTTCACAAGGCAAAAGTAGCAATCATCTGAATGATTTTTGGGCTCTCGCCGTACCATAGGAATGCCAAACTTCAAACCTTTTCTGTTCGCATTTGTCCATTGTCGTAAATGTTCCACACAAGTTTTGCAAACAGTGTGAGGAGCCCACGACTTATCCTGATCTCCAAGTTTAACTTTAAAGTAGGCCAGGTATGCCTTTTTTACCAAATCAGTAATGTTCATCCTCTGCTTTAGTAACCTAAAGCATTCACAAATGTAGCAGAAAACATCTGGGCTGTTTGAGCACTTTCTTCGAACAGCAGACATGATGATGATGATGAGCTGCAACGCACCCTTCACTCACCACTGATCGCAAATAACTGCCGCAGTATTGGATCACTGAATGCTGCCCACATGTAACTCTGTGCCGCTCCCAATCATGTGGCGAGCAGGCGATGACGTCACACACTTTGCAGCTGTATCCAACCAGGACAGACTGACGTCACTAGCGGAACCGGCTACTCTCACTCCGCCAATGGGAAACCTCTCTCAGATCATGACGTCACGCTCACACCTGGGGAAATCACAGATACCCAAGATTTTAATATGTTGTACATGACCTTTAGATTTAATGCACAGATTTGCGTATTCCACAGATAAAATTTTAACAGCAAAACAGCTGTTAACAGGTCTCAAAAATCATCAATTTTGATAAGCGCCCTTCATGGATCACCCAAAATAGGCATATTGCATTGCACGAAAACCTGATTGTGATGGACAAAATCTAAGGTGATTTTTTAAATCAGCACATCAATATTATCCAGAATACAGGTCTTAGAATTAAATCAGCAGCCAAATTTTTTTTTTGTTGGGCAGTGTAATTTTTTTAGTGTTTCATATTTATAGACAATTAGGATGTTAGGAGTATAACATAAAGTACATGGGCACATACGGTATATATATATATATTATATATATATATATATATATATACAGGGTGTCCCATAAGTCTGTCATCATAGGAGAAATTCATATTTTTGTATTTCAACAAATGATAATTCATTTTTTTCTCTTTCTACAGACCATAATGTCTGTGGGCAAGGAAGAACGAATCCAGATAATTCTACTCATAGGAAATCGGAGTCAAAGAGAGGCTGCTGCTGAATTTAACAGACTGCATCCAGACCGCGAGCCAATAACACAGAGTTGTGTTAGCAGACTTGTTGCAAAGTTTAAGGAAACAGGATCCATAGAAGATAAACCACGCAGTGGATCTTCAAGGAGGTCCACTGACGATGATACAGCGACTGCTATCCTGGCTCATTTTAACAGAAGTCCCAATAAGTCTCTTCGGCGATTGTCCGCCGAGACAGGTGTGTCGAAATGTAGCATCCATCGCATTCTTCAGGCTCACAAATGGCATCCATATAAACTTCAGATCCTACAGAAATTAAGCGAAGATGATCCCGACCGGCGGATGGAATTTTGTGAATGGGCTACGGTACAATATGCTCGGGATGCCAATTTCCCGTCCACCATTCTGTTCAGTGACGAGGTTGTTTTTTATGGAAATGGTGAGGTAAATCGACAGAACACCCGCTACTGGTCTCAAAAGAACCCTCACTGGTATACCTCTTCAAAGGAACAAGGTGCATCTCGGGTGATGGTATGGTGTGGCATTTGAAAGGATCGCATCATAGGCCCCCTCTTTTTCGATAAATTTCCCAACATGGTTCCAGCAAGACGGCGCTCCTGCACATTACAGCACCCAAATAAGGGAATACCTGTACCAACAATTCCCTGGTCATTGGATAGGACGTCGAGGGCCTGTGGAATGGCCAGCTAGAAGCCCGGATCTCACGTCACTAGATTTTTATCTCTGGGTCCATTTGAAAACGCTGGTATACACAGAGAAAATTAGGAGTGTTGAACATTTGCGGCAGCGCATTATTGGGGCATATAACACCATTACTCCTGACATCATTCACCGTGTGCTTGCTAACTGGGTATGGCGTCTGAATTTTTGTAATGAAAACAATGCTGGACATATTGAGCACGTTCTGTAAACAAAAGCTTTTGTTTTGTCTTTTTTTATTATTTTTCCTATGATGCCGGACTTATGGGACACCCTGTATATAACATAACACATAATAATGTTTTATAAATTAGAAGAAAGCGAGAGGAGATTTTCATCTCAGAAACTCTCGCTTTTGCCTGGTCAACGGAATTCGAACACTTGTGGAAGCATTTATGAGTATTGCGAGAAATTAATTAATTTAAAGAAAAGAAATAAAAATAATACATGTGAACGTACTTACATGTAAGTAACTACGTACGTGATGATGATCATTTGCGAACATGTACGAATGCATAAAGTTTTGTACATATATTGGTAGTCACACAATAGGTTGATAATAGGCAGACAATAGGTAGCTGAATGAATAATTAATAAAATTGACAAAAGATAAAGGTCAAGAAAGGAAATGGATGTATGAATGAACAACATATAAATAATGACGTATAGAATGTAAAGTTTTTATTATTATGTTAAAGAATTTACCATACATTAAATACTAAACGTATGATCGGTATTCAAGGTATGGAAAATGTGAAGGGAATTACGCTAATTTATGACGTCATAGTTATTCAAATTATACCATACGTCAATTCATAATTAATACGCCATAGTTATTTAATTTGTACGTAGAGTACAAGTCATTAATGAGAGAATTTAGAAGAGATGAATTAGAGAAATACAGTAATGAATAAAGAAGTACAAACAAGGGTTCAAATCAAATCAAATCAAACTGTAATAATAATATGTATGCATAATCTAATAAAATTTAGGGATGAGGGTTAGATGCAAGACAACAATAATTAATTATCATAAAGTTTATAATAAATGGAAAATGGAGATTATGGGTAATATTGTGATGGAAATGTTAAACGATCTAAACCATCGAGTGTCTTGTTTGTAATTTAAGGGAATGAAATTCGGGGACATTCGCTTCTCACAACGAACCTCCAATGACACAAACATAGATTCGATCGAACCACAGAAATGATAGGTCGCTTGGTTGTGACACTGCAAAAATAGAAAGCAACAACTAAAAATTTTATCCAAACTCACGTTTGGTTCTTATGTAAAAATGAATATTTGGTTATATAGGAATTATTTATTGTTCATTTTTACATATATGTGGGTGTGCATAGAAAAGCTTCTTTTATATATATGTTTGTATGTGAACTCCAAGGGGTAACTTAGAAGGTAGCCATTCACCTCACAGCCAGCCGTATAGGCATACACTGTTATTTACGCAAGTATAAACTAGCATCCCTATACCTAAAAAATAAACATCCCTTAGAATATTTATTATTCATTATTATTATTATTATTATTGCTATTATTATTACTATTATTATTATTATTACTATTATTATTATCATTATTATTTTAACTTTAATAAACTTTTTGGAATTTTTTAAAGTACTATATTAACTATTTTCAGTTAAAGTAAATCTCGATAGACTACACACACACCCACACACACACACACACACACACACACTGTATAATTTCTAATATATATATATATAAATCAAATAGGATATCTGACAACTTTTCAAACAAGCATCAGCAGTTCAACTACACAAAGAAAGCCTTCGTAGGTAAATAGGATAAGGAAAGTCATTACTCCAGATTCACATAATGGATTAGAACAAGATGGACTGGAATAGTAAACGCTGCAAGCCCACAGAAGAGAATCACTGTTGTATCGAGGTTTGGTTTGAAGAGTGAGACCAAGTTGCTCTGCAAAAAATATCAGTTTCTTGTGGGATGGAAATTGTTCACAGCTGATGCTGAAATCATATTCTATAATTTCTTTCATCATATTTATGCAGTAGCTAATTTTGTCATGAACAGTTACTTGTTTCGTGGTAGGAACCTAATGACTTATTAATGAGTCAGACCTAGACCATTTATCGCATTTAAAGGCAAAGGGAGGAGGGTTTATCCTCATCTAGCGTGGGCCACGTCTTAAGCACGTTTCTTACCGCTGAACAGTCAGGAAAACATTTGGGTTCGAGAATGGTGTAATGGTTAACAAATTTTAAAGTATTTAAAAAGAAGTCCTACTACTTATTCAATCCTTTTCATTAGGCATCGACCGGTGGTTGTATCGGTTTCGGTATCGGTACCGATACCGATGGTTAGTAGCTACCTATACCGATAGTTTTTTGTTTCAAAGAATAAAAAAACGGTCGTTTTCCAAAGAGAAACTTTCCGGCTGCTCGAGAAGTTACGTGTGTGTTCGCGATTTATCCCGACGTTTCTAGAAATTTCCAGGACTCATTACCGCTCTATATAAAGCGAGCCCGTAACCATCTCGGCGTCATTTCCTCAGTTCGCAAGTTGTGAATCAGTTCAACAGTGTGTAATAATTTTTTTGTAAATTTTTTAACTAATGGTATAAATATATTCGCGTTTGCTTTCGTGAGCATTGTGTGGAAGTTCTTCACTGCTTCAAGCACTAATGTAAAACAGGCGATCTGCACTTTGTGCGGTGTCTGTCTCTCGTGGAGGAACAAGCACAAGTACCTTTTCTACATCGAACCTGAGGAGTCACCTTATCAACAAGCACAAGACTGAGTTTGATGAAGCCAATAAGAGTCAATGTAAAACTTCTGCTACTGATTCTGGTGAGAAGATTCATGAAAATCTGTAAAGTGATTCTTCAAACATTCTCAGAGAGAATTCACAGTTGCTCAAAGCCCCACCATCCTAGTGGCCCCCAAAATGATGAATTGAATAAAAATTTAGGAAGTCTAAATATTTGTTTTTTTAATGTATATTTCGGGTCCCTAAATTTTTGCATGCCCAGGGCCCCCAAAAGTTGCTAAGATGTTGCTATATATAAAAAGTCGCTATATATAAAGTTTGATTTCAAGTTTCAACATGATTTACGAATTTATTGTAATATCAAAGTCTCCCTGAAATTGTCGTTTTCTATTTGTTTATAATTTCTTCCACTCAGAATTAAGATACAACTAAAGTAAATTTAATTCTCTTTGTTAACTTACTTAGCTTCTATTTATTAAAAAATATTAAATATATAAAACTTTACATATAAATATTTCTGTATTAAAATTATTTTCTACATATATATATATATATATATATATATTTTTTTTTTTTCAACTGAAAAGAACACGCAGAATTATTAACGTAAACAACGACGCTTGTATGGAAGACATTCCGCGCAAGATGAGGAGGGAGAACGAACAAATGAAAAAATGAGGTAACCACCCGGGAATCGAACCCGGGATCTTCCGATTGCCGGTCAGATATGATAACCATTACATGCGGGAGGTGCCCCCCTCGGGGCATTGGTTTCTGCGCGTATGTAGGAGAGTTACGACTTCTGATCGAGTGAGGCCCATGGTGTAATGGTTATCATATCTGACCGGCAATCGGAAGAACCCGGGTTCGAATCCCGGGTGGTTACCTCATTTTTTCATTTGTTCGTTCTCCCTCCTCATCTTGCGTGGAATGTCTTCTACACAAGCGTCGTTCTTTACGTTATATATATATATATAAATTTATTTTTTCTCTCTACGAGACATGCCTGGAACTTCTTCCGCCACGGCTACTCAATCCATTAAGGTCGCGTTTTCCAAATCCATTCTATACGCTCATAATGACCGAAGGATGATTGATCTTGACCTGAAGGTGGCAGAGATGATCTGCATCAACCGTCAGGCCTTCGCATGTGTCGAACGGGTAGGATTTAGGCGACTACTTCAGGCTGCCGATCTGACGTACACGATTCCTTCTGAGAAGTTTTTCTGGACGAACCTTATTCCAGACATGGCAGGCAAGGTGAAGGGCAAGATCGAGGAATTGATGTCACAAATGAAGGAAGAGAAGAGGAAATTCTCTTTCACCACGGACATAGGGAGCAGTCGAGCAAGTGACTCATATATAAGCTTGACCTGTCACTCCGTCGGCCCAAACTTCGTGCGCAAAAATATCATGTTGAATGTCTCTGTCTTCAACGAGGATCTTACAGGAGAAAAAATTTCCGCCAAAGTTCAAGAAATGATTCAAAGTTGGGGATTTTCCGAAGAAGACACTTTTATGATCATGCGAGATAATGCAGCTGACATGCGAGCCGCTTTCAGACAAACAGGAATGGATAGTTTCGGTTGTTTGGCTCATACACTCCAACTGGTGATAAAGGATGGCTGCTTGAACCTCCCGAGTGTGGCTAATATCTTTTGACAACGGCTCGGAAAATCGTCGATCGTTTTCGCCACTCTCCACAAGCAACGCAGCGCCTACATCAAATTCTAAAAAAGACTTAACTTGCCTCAACTGAAGCTGATTCAAGATGTGCCAACCAGATGGAATTACATGCTGGAAATGTTGCAGCGAATCCTTTCCCAAAAACAAGCTATCATTGAATATGACGTCAAATGGCCCTGGAAATTACGTTGACTTCAACGCAATGAAAGCTTATGGTTAAGCTTATTGACGTGCTTCCTGTCTTCAAAACTGCAACGCTCAAAATCAGTGAGGAAAACTCACTTTTATCAGAAGTTTTACCGAGAGTTAAATTTCTGTCAAAAAGAATCTGTGCAGCGTGCTCAGTGAATGATGCTGGTGTCAAGATTCTGAAGAGCCAGCTGGGCGATTCTCTCGAACAGAGATTTCAAGAGCATAATTCAAATAAGAAACTGCTGCTAGCCACAGCAGTTGATCCCCGATTCAAAGGAGCTGGGCTGATAGACGACGACATGCGAGAAAAGGCCAAGGAATTGTTGAGACAAGAGATACGCAGTCACATGGAGGGGACCCAACGAAAGCGTATTGGAGGTGCAATTGCCGTGAAACGCCACCGAAGTGGTACTGTTTCTCCGTCCATGAAAATCGCTCTTTGGGGAAACCTTTCCGATTCAGAACGTAGCGATCTCGACGATCACGTTCGTCCTATTCTAGTTGAAGAACCCCAAACGAGGGATACGAACAAGAGGTTCACTGTCCCAGACGCACGAGTAGAAAGCAGCCCTGGCCGCCTATTGGTCGCAACTTCGGATCATTGGGCATAGGGATCCATTCATTTTCTGGCGAGAACATTCCGTTGATTTCCCGGAGATTGCCAAAGTTGCTGAGAAGTGCGAAACGAGCCAACATCACCCCAATCAACGCTGAGGAACAAATTATCCTCTCCAAAAATCTGAAGTTCCTCAATTTTGATTATTGAATGAACTGTCATATTGAGTTACACTATTTGAATTACATATTGTTTCCATTACCTGACTTTTATTTTGTGAATTCCATTTCTTCAAATATATGTTTTGAATTACAGTACATGTGACGAATTACATTCTTTGAATCCTATTTTGATATTTTGGGCAGATATCGGTATGGGTATTGGCAGTAGTGTAGTGTTAAATAAAGAAGTGAGGGAACGCATTTTGAAAGTGTTACTCAAATGCGGGGGGGGGGGACAATGGCGAGCGCAGCGAGCCCATAGAGCTGGGGGTCCATGGGCGCTGTAAGCACTCCGGAAATTTTTTTGAAATCTAACCAATTTCAGGGGTATTTTGAGGCCATATGCAGTGGATATTAGGATATATTCCAAGGTTGAAGATGCAATATTTCCAGTGTCATTAGATATATTAACATCCAATACGATCAATAAAAATAGCTAACAAATGGAATGATTAACTAAAAAAAAAATTAACAACTGGTACGCCGTGGTGTCTGTTTCACCAGATGTAGGCTATTCAATAGGCTAACACCACTTACATCACACACATCAACACATTGATGGAGTAGGCAACACAATAGTAGGTTTGTATCATAATTTGGATGGTGAATGTTTATACCAGAGGTTTGTTCCCAGCCCTTTTCAACTTGTTTACCAACTGACATTTTTGTGGACAACAAATCGTATACGTGCATAATTGTACCCACAGGCCATAATAATGTAAATAATGGTGATGTGTAGCTTATCATGATTCCAAGTGAGGGGAGCGGCCAGTAAGAAATGGGAGGGAGGCTGGGAGCGGCTATTTTTTTTTGAGAATTTTTTTATAATTAAAGTTTATAGGCTAGCATTGCCTCACTCAAAGCTAAAAGAAATGAAACAGTTAATGATACTTTCTCATATTTCTTCCAGGGGTGGGAATTAAAATTTCATGACGTTAGAGATTTGTAAGTTCGGATTTATTTGAAATAGTGAGGGAACGCCGTTCCGCCTACCAAAAAAAGTAAGGGAACGCCGTTCCCACAGCACTACACCACTGGGTATTGGTATCGGCCGATACTTTGGGAATACTATCGGTCGGCCCCTACTTTTCATAACATCGTTTTCATAGATTTTCTTTTAGATTTAGTTCTAATACCTTTTCGAACAGAACCACGGGTAGCCATAATAAAATCTAAAGTTATGGATAGAGATGCTTCGATATTCAATGGGTTCAATTATAAGATGGTGGCTCGTATGAGAGAACGCTAAAAGCTTTCTGAATTTTCACTAAATCATATAATTAGAGTATAACCTAGGTAAATAAGAGTTAACTTACGGATGAATGAGTCGAATTTGTAGCTTCAAATACATGCATTCGTAACTTAACCCTACAAAGAGGTTAATTATTGCATTTACTAGATTTCAGAATCATTGTCCAAATACTGGGTGACCCAGAATTCTGACCTCCGATGTTGAAAATGATTAAAGTTTTCGATAATGTCGACGCTGAAAGATATTTCACCTTCAGAAATGCAGATAGAACTCGCGGTAATGGTTTCAAATTAGTGGGTAAACATTTTAATTCTAATGTTGTGTATTTTTTTTAATAACGAATATAATAATGTTTAATAAAAACTTTAATGAGGTTTTGTATGAATTTAAGATATGTAAAATGCTATTTCGCAACTCTTCTGAGGCCGAAGGCAAGAAGGCATGCCCCAACAGTTCTTGGACGTGGTTTATCCCAGTTGGGTTGTTTTCGTTACTATTTTGTGATTGTGATTCTAATACTGTATTTCTAAAATGCATCTCTCTTTCCAAGATTGAATTAAAATGGTGAATCCGCAATCGTTTTTCACCGTCTTGTTACTTGTTTCGGCATAAATAAAAACCAGTAAATAAAGATAAAGAGTAGGGTGGATCGATTTTACATTTTTTTCGATTTCCATATTCTAATAGAGACAAAAACTTGCGCATGCATGAGAAAATAGCCTCTGCAAAATCTAGCTTAATAGGTAATCATCTTCTGCCCCCGGCAGAGCGATGAAAATCATATTGTAGTAGTCAAAAACGTATTTTTAAACCCTAGCCTAGAGTCATAAAATTTTGCGTGTGTGTTATTTCATGCCTAAGCAACGATATAAATGCTATGGGAAATATATAAATGCATTATTTAAGACAAAGAGCCGATCTGAAAATATGTATAATATAAATATTTTCAGATCGGCTCTTTGTCTTAAATAATGCATTTATATATTTCCCATAGCATTTATATCGTTGCTTAGGCATGAAATAACACACACACAAAATTTTATGACTCTAGGCTAGGGTTTAAAAATACGTTTTTGACAACTACAATATGATTTTCATCGCTCTGCCGGGGGCAGAAGATGATTACCTATTAAGCTAAGATTTTGCAGAGGCTATTTTCTCATGCATGCGCAAGTTTTTGTCTCTATTAGAATATGGAAATCGAAAAAAATGTAAAATCGATCCACCCTAATAAAGAGTCGTCATTTTCTCTCCTCCCTTGTTTTGTTCGTTTGAAATGTTAATGGTGGCCACGCTACCAGTCTACCCGTTTGTAAGACACGGGAAAACGAGTGTAAAGCAGTAGAATGAGCGGATAATTGAAAGAGCGAAGAGTAAAAATAAAGTAGTTCTATTTAATCTATACTAATAGTTAATTTATGGAAAGGGTCGCCAGCCAGCGTAGAACTTCAAAGTAATTCGATCGAATTCGGTGAAAAGAGACTTGATGTTTATCTTGCTTTGAACCCTCAGTTAGAAGAATTTGTTAGAGCATAGAAGTATTATAGAATTTTCACTCCGATTCCTGTTCAGGAAAGTTTGAACAACAGGAAGGTAAATTATATTAAGTTCAACACAAATTAACATTTTATTATATGGCTAACAATCTTAAGATACAACAAATATGAAAAAAAAATTTAAGGGACTTTTTAGCTATTGTATTCAAATCTATAATTTGATACCAATATCTTAAATGATAAAATACAATGTTGAAACTTAATCAAAATAGGTACGGTACTATGGTCTAAAAATTTGCTGATATTCAGTGCAAGTCCGCAAGGGTATGGCTGACTCTTCCAGTTGTTGCAGAATGGTCCTCTACTCCACAGGGAGGTAGAGGGATGCAGCCCACTCTGTCTCTCCTAACCTTCTTCCCAAGGAGATTCCTCTGAAATTGTCTAAATTTACCTTGGGGCTAATTTTAATGCAATATGAGTAGGTAGCTAGGCGTATGAGTAATTGTAAGATTTAATATAATAGAACCATAAGTAGATTCTAAAAGCTTATTTCCAGTTCCAATATTTCATTGTTTGATCTTGAAAATCTTTAACTTAACAAATTGGCCAGAAAAAATCTGCAATATTAAATTTAATGGTAAAAGTTGCCTGTGATAGTTCAATATGATAGTAGTTCAATACGAGTATATTGAACTAAATATGAAATATGAAAATGGATCTTTTCCGTTTGACTGCCACCATTGAAACATAATTAAACTTTTTGTATTTTGTATTTTAACTGAAATGTCTTGATGATACAAAATAAGTTACTTTATAAAAAAGCTTTTCTTAATTTCCCCTTCAAATTTTGTTTCTTATAAACAATTTTAATTACTTTCAAGATCCATGCTTAATTTTTAAGTTTTAATCGTGTACTCAGAAAAATAAGGGGATCACCTGAAGATCAGGGCCTCCAGCCTTCTTTAGTTAGCTTTATAAGGCTAACTAACAAAAATATCACGACCTAACCTAACCAATCGTCAAGGTCGTACAGTTGACCTAACGATTGGTTAGGTTAGGTCGTGATATTTTCGTTAGTTAGCCTTATAAGGCTAAGTAAAGAAGGCTGGGGGCACTCACCTCTTATGTTTCAATGGCGGCAGTCAAACGGAAAAGATCCATGAAAATATATTTGGCCGAAATTTGATGTTACACGAGATCCTTATTAAGAATCTGTATAAATTTAATTACCCTACCTAGCTCCAAAATCCAAGAATATGGAAAATTTCTGCTTTTGTCGCCCTTATTTGAAGGGAAGACCGTTCGGAAATCTGCGGGTCGTATTATAAATTTTGTAAAATGGATTAAGCTTAATTAGGGCCTACCCTAACTGATTAAGCTTTAAATTCAAGTAACCTGGCCAAATTATATAATTATAAAAATTTATAACTGCAGTGGGGGTTGTTTGCACGGCAAAATTCTAAAACTCCAGTATGAACGGTGAAAGCGTGAGCGCAGAGATCTTATTGTTGTCCCGAAAGCTGAGAGCCGCAGAGAATATCTCGATTTTTCGAGGTGTCTTCTGCTTTTCAATTTTACCTCCCACAATTTTCTCTCCCACAGTATTTATTCTTAATTTTTATGGCTCCCGTTTTTCTTGTAGGTGTTATGATGATTTTGAACTTCAAGTTAGGAAGTTAAAGCCTCTAAGATGCATGAGCTTTGTAAATAAAACAAGCCTTATTAAGCATACAATTAATTTTCCAATTTAATCTGAGGTTTTTGTTTTGTTTTTTACGGTACGGTACCGTACCTTTTAAGGTAGAAAAACTTGAGCCATTTTAAGAATTATACAACAAAAAATTCGTTTAAAAATTTGTTTAAAATAAAACCTTTCTTCTTTGCTTTAAAACTCGCTAGTCTTTAAATTTTCTTCAATCTTTTAACCTTCCTCCTTAAACAGAGGGCCTCGTAGATCACCAGCCGGTCTGTTGATGTTTGGTGTCGATTGTATTCCTTTGTATTCTTCTGTGTATATGTATATATATATATATATATATATATACACAAACTCAGAATGGTTCCCTGAGAACATTATATGTTAAACACAGACCGTGCATGGCACAAGGAACTCTTCTGGGAAAATTAAATCCACTATAGTCCGAATAAGTAATGGTAAATGACAAATACCATAGTTTTTTTCTTTTTCATGATTTTAGCCCGACGTGGGCAACGGGTCTCTCGCAAAGAGATCCCATAAATATAGCTTCCCTCACCAGCTATCTGCAAAGCAGACAGGATCCAGCTTTGGGACGTGGATCTAGGGTTTAAAGCAAACCTAGATCCCTACACTCAGAACCTCTATATAAGTAAAAGACTCGTTGCATTCACGTCGTGTTGAATAAATCAAAGAAAAAGGGGGTAACTATTGTATTTTTAGCCAAAAAAAACCAAAACTTAAACCTCAACCGGGACATTGAGCGTCCACTTTTCAAGGCACGAAACACGTCCGTTTAGTATACACAAACTCAGAATGGTTCCCTGAGAACATTATATGTTAAACACAGACCGTGCATGGCACAAGGAACTCTTCTGGGAAAATTAAATCCACTATAGTCCGAATAAGTAATGGTAAATGAAAAGTGGACGCTCAATGTCCCGGTTGAGGTTTAAGTTTTGTTTTTTTTTTGGCTAAAAATACAATAGTTACCCCCTTTTTCTTTGATTTATTCAACACGACGTGAATGCAACGAGTCTTTTACTTATATAGAGGTTCTGAGTGTAGGGATCTAGGTTTGCTTTAAACCCTAGATCCACGTCCCAAAGCTGGATCCTGTCTGCTTTGCAGATAGCTGGTGAGGGAAGCTATATTTATGGGATCTCTTTGCGAGAGACCCGTTGCCCACGTCGGGCTAAAATCATGAAAAAGAAAAAAACTATGGTATTTGTCATTTACCATTACTTATTCGGACTATAGTGGATTTAATTTTCCCAGAAGAGTTCCTTGTGCCATGCACGGTCTGTGTTTAACATATAATGTTCTCAGGGAACCATTCTGAGTTTGTGTATACTAAACGGACGTGTTTCGTGCCTTGAAAAGTGGACGCTCAATGTCCCGGTTGAGGTTTAAGTTTTGGTTTTTTTTTTGGCTAAAAATACAATAGTTACCCCCTTTTTCTTTGATTTATTCAACACGACGTGAATGCAACGAGTCTTTTACTTATATAGAGGTTCTGAGTGTAGGGATCTAGGTTTGCTTTAAACCCTAGATCCACGTCCCAAAGCTGGATCCTGTCTGCTTTGCAGATAGCTGGTGAGGGAAGCTATATTTATGGGATCTCTTTGCGAGAGACCCGTTGCCCACGTCGGGCTAAAATCATGAAAAAGAAAAAAACTATGGTATTTGTCATTTACCATTACTTATTCGGACTATAGTGGATTTAATTTTCCCAGAAGAGTTCCTTGTGCCATGCACGGTCTGTGTTTAACATATATATATATATGAAAATTATTTCACGAAAGTAACACGTGAATAATATTTATGATGAAAATAACCACGAAGGAAAAAGGAAACACAGAATGGTGCTCAAGGGCTTTCGTCTAATAACATCCTCAGGAACACTGAAATAAAAAAGAAGTTCGAGACTATATATATAGGTCACAAAAAAAATAAAAAAATATAAATCTGTTGGAGGAGCATGAAAATTTATAAGGAAAACCTACCAGAGTTTTAGAACTTTGCCCCTCTTGTCTAAATCCGTTCTGAACGAATTCAAAACAACAGGATCAAGCGAAAAAGGGCCCTGCCTAATGTTGAAATTATTTGTAAGTTGGAAAATGGCAGGCTAAAGAATATTTCTATTAAGAATGTTGCTTGAGTGAAACAAGATTGAAGCATTATTCCAATCAATACAGTGAGATAACTGACAAATGGATGAAAAGGGCACTTAACGACTGTCCCGTTCTAAGAGAATATTGAGGAAAAGGGGTGGTGATAATAGTGGAGAGGGTTATGCAACAGGAGGAATGGGGTTAGCCCCAAAGTTCCTTGAAGGAGGGTGAGGGGGTTTTGGGGGAAAAGGGAGAATGACCTCCCCCTAAAAGGTAACTCTAACGTGCCCTCGCCGTAGGCAAGTTTGCGAACAACAAGCCCCGACCGTAGAGCAAGAGCAGGGAGCCGAAAGCTCGGCTTGTATATATATATTTTTATCTATGTATGTATATATATATTTATATGATATATTTATATTTATATTTATATTTATATGTGTGTATGTATATATATATATATATATATATATATATATATATATATATATATTTATATTATATATATATATATATGTTAACCCCTCCGTCTATGGCCCTGGGTTGGTTTCTGAGTCGAGGGGGTTCTGGTTAGGAGGCAGTAAAGGATCTGTTACTTACAGTAGTTTCTTCTATACGACTCTCCGAGTTCTTCTTTAGTGGCTCGGAGGATTCTGAGAGGCTTATTAAATTCTCTGAGGGTTCTCCTAGATTCTTCTTGTTACGTATGGGGATATTTTAATACTACATTAAGTTTTCTGAAGAAAGCAAGGTTCGAAGGAGAAGATAAAGACTTTCTTTTACTGTAATTTACAGTTAAAATGTACAGGTACTACACAGCCTCGTCGTTAGAATTAGAATGAACATGGAAGAAATTGGTGGGGTTTATATACTCCGATTCTACTAACATCATCATTATTAAATGTTGAAGAGGCTGCATTATTTTTGCACAATATTTGAAAATAAAGTAAATCTTTTAGCTTTGGTAAGGTTTAAACGAATAAACAAGATATTTGAAGATGAAGCTTTATTTTTATCTTAAACCGCGTGTTTTCAGATCTGATGTTATCATGATCTGCCAAGTTAACTAAAGGTGGAAATTGAACTATGCATCTTTACACTAAAATATGCATATGAGTAAAAATTAAAGGTTTAAGATTTACAATTAAATGCTGAAGCAAGACATGACTTCATCTTTTATAACGAAGAGAGAATGTATACAAAACATGACATGGCAAAAGTTACTCAGGATTCATTATTAAGCTAAATCTAAAAATGATTAAGAAATTTTTAAAAACGAACGTCATCAATTATTTGTCAAAGTAGAAAGCACATCAAAATTTATCACAACGGAAAAATAATAATAAAAAAATAATAACAATATCGCCGCGTATACATTCCTAAATGGTGAAATAATGTCGGGTCGTGCATTGAGTACAATCTAAGTACATCTCTAAGTAAGCTGCACTTTTGGTTCATTACAATTATGATTACAATTACCAATTAATTCACATTCGCTTTTATTGTTAATTATCGTTATTAAAATACATCAATTTCTTGATATTAAATTATTATTGTTAAAGTACATTAATTACATTTAAATTATTATTATTAATTACAGTTTTATTTTAAAGTGTGGTACATCAATTGCATTATTAAGTACATTAGTCACAATTCTTAGTTTTTTTTTTATATTTATATATGGTTATTAGTACAACACGGTGTACATGGGCACATACGGTATATATTTATATACACATGACACACATGATTTAACATAACGCAAGATAATTTTTTTTTATAAATTTGGATCAGAGCGATAGGAGATTTTTATTTTAGAAGCGTTCACTTTTGCTGTGTTATCGAATTGCGTATAGTTGCATAAGCATTTTCGAGTTCATTGCAAGAGGTGAACGCATTTAAAGAAAGAGTAAAAAGAATACATGTGAACGTACTTACATGTAAGGTAATTATGTACGTTCTCAGTGGACATGAACGAATGTCTAAACTACTGTACACATATTGGTAGTCACACAATAGGTTGACAATAGGTAGCTGAATGAATAATTAATAAAATTAACAAAAGATAAAGGTCAAGAATGGACATGGATGTATGGGTTCGGGGAATATGGTCCAATAATAGTTATATTTATATTTATAGAGTGCACAGTTTTTATTATTATGTTAAAGAATTTTCATATATTGAATACTAGAGATATGAAAAAGGGAAATTAATGACGAGAAACTGTGACGTCATAGTTATTCAAATTATGCCATACGTACAGTATAAGTCATTTTTAGAAAAGATGAATTAGAGAAATATAATAGGATATAATAATATAATAGGATACAATTAATGCAATAATATAATACAATTACTGCAATACAATTGAGAAAATAACATCCTAACGAATTCAAATTAGATGATGACGAATTTTTCTTTACAATACAAATTTTATACGGAACAAGTGAGTTCGTTGAGTACAATGCAGAGTAATCAAATTTTTATTATGACACTTGGTTAGAGAGTTTTATAAAGTATAAAAATTCAAAGATTAACACTAATTTTATGCAAACAGAATGGAAGGATTAATATGTTAGTTTAGACAAACCTTTAATTTAAACAATCAATGATAGTTTTAAATTTTCAACAAAAATTTTAATTCTTTTTAATTTTTTTAACAAAAATTTCTTTTTCTGTGGGAAAATTTAAAGTTCAGGTATTTTTCAAGGTTACCATGATACTAGGGGGTGTCAGGAAATGATTGCCCCCCCTGTAGAGCAAAAACTAGAAGAGATAGATAAAAACCGGCGAGACCACTTGAAAGAGCGTTAAAATCTGAATAAAAACCAATATATTCTATTCCTGTGATTTTAATTCTTACCATTTTTTTCCCCACAGAAACCATGGCATCATCTATTTTGAACGATTCAGAGAAAAAGCGAGTTCTTGACCGCATTCGAGCTGTCACATTTCGTGAAGCAAAGGAAGCTGGTGCAACTTTCATAACTCGACACTGGGTGGCTGAGAGATTCAAAAGATCAGAAGACTTTGTCAAAAGGAATTGGAATAAGAATCCTGAAGATTGTGAAACAATTTCGAGGAGGAAGACCGGAGAAATTATCTCAAGAATCGAAAGACATTGTGCTTGCTGCATCACGGCGCCGAAAGAAGAGCTGCTCTGAGGTAGCGAAAGAGATACTTATCCGTCGTGGTAAGATAGTCAATCGGCAACTTGTGCATCAATTTCGAGTTCGCCAAGGCTTGAGTGCTTGGCATGAAATAGCTAAGCCACGGAAGAGTGATCTTAATATTGAAGATCGGCTATGGTTTTGTGATTATCTTGAGGAATGGACGGAAGACGATTTCCTTCACTTGGTTGTCAGCGATGAATTCTTCGTTTATGTCTCCAGAAAACCAAATTTTCAGAATGATCGGGTTTGGGCAACAACTCCTGATGAAATCCCAGACGACCAGAAGCATCGAGAAATAGTAAAAAATCCAGCATGTGTGGGTGTTTTCATTATGTTCTCTATTCGGAAGCTCATCTGGGTTATCAAACCAAGAGGAACCTGTTGGGATGGGCCTTATTTTCGAAATGTAATTTAACCCAACATGTAATTCCGTTTTTGAAAGACCCCGAGTGTGTTTTGGATGTTGAACAGGCAACCTTTCTTCACGACAAAGCCCCCTGTATGAAAGCACTTGCGACTCAACAACTGCTTAAGGACAATAACATTGATTTTTTCGGAAATAATGAATGGCCTGGCAATTCTCCCGATCTTAATGTCTGTGAACATGTCGGATCCATCATGAAGGATCGGGTGGAGTCCTTAATGCTGGAACAACCCATTCAAAATCGGTATTCAACAGAAATTATGACTGCAAAGATCAACGAAGTCCTTGAAGAAATGAGTCATGATACCAATCTCTTTGAGATACTTCTGGGATCATACCCCCGTCGATTAATGGCCGTCACAGCTGCAAATGGGGGCAACACCCGATATTAAAACAAGTGTTTTTTTATTCAAAATTAAACGCTCTTTCGCGTAGTTTTGTCTGTTTTTTCTATTCCTTTCAGTTTCTTCTGTACAGGGGGGGGCAATCATTTCCTGACACCCTTTACAATTCATAAACTAATTTTATTGATTAGTGTAGGTAAAAATTGAATTACGTAATGGATGATGTATAGACCTGTGGTCTAGTTTGTATTGGTGTGTATTAGATACAGAGTGTAGTGGTTGGTGATATGTCCGAATGGGGAAAAAGGATTTATTGTTGAAGTTATACTTAAATGCGCGTACGTATATATACGTGTACGTAGAACATGAGTATTGAGTGTGTGGATTATGATTATGTTCGTATACATATTTATATATACACTTTAAGGAACAGATTAGCTTTGGTTAAAATAATTTAATAAATACATGAGCAAAATTTTATATATAGTAAGCAAAATGATTAAGATTAAATAGCATAGTTAGCACTTACACGCAATGAAGTAGTGTATTGTGATATCCAATGATTTTAGCATAAGGTTTGTGTATATATAGTATATATAGTGTGCATTAAGGTGGATCGATTTTACATTTTTTTCGATTTCCATATTCTAATAGAGACAAAAACTTGCGCATGCATGAGAAAATAGCCTCTGCAAAATCTTAGCTTAATAGGTAATCATCTTCTGCCCCTGGCAGAGCGATGAAAATCATATTTTAGTAGTCAAAAACGTATTTTTCTTATAATTTTTAAAATATTTCAATATGCATCAAAATTATTCCTAATAACTATAAAGTCGATGAAAAAGACCTCATATGATCGTTTTTCCAAGCGCGTTGTCCTACGTTAATATCTTTTGCCCCCGGCAACAACGTCAATTGTTAAAAAAATAGGTAATTTATATACATATTTTCAGATCGGCTCTTTGTCTTAAATAATGCATTTATATATTTCCCATAGCATTTATATCGTTGCTTAGGCATGAAATAACACACACGCAAAATTTTATAACTCTAGAGTAATATCTTCTGTCCCCGAGAAAAGTCTAAATGTGGATTATAATTACGTTAATGCGATGTTATAAGTACGATAAGTACTAAGTACAGCTCCTCGCTTGCTAATTTTTTAAAATTAGCAACCCAGAACTCACCACGAGGAGGTGGCTGTACGTCGAGTTCCACCCTATCCAGCCCCAACCACCCTTCCTTTGGCTGCATGTCGATTTACATACGGTAATCTTTCTTAGAATCAAATCGTGGAATTTTTGTTCGGGAGTGAAGACGGGAGCAGATGAATCCGTCCCTCTCTTCTATTCCACTTACACTGGCAGAGGCTTCGGTTACTAATTTGATGAGTCTCTCGACCGCTTGAGTATGACAAGGGAATAGTGGGATCAGTCCATCAGGCTGGTCTCCCATCTCAACAAACTCTTTTATTCGGGTATCAGGTATTGGTTTTGTAACGGGGGGTTCGGTCACCTCAGCCGTTTGCCAGTTGATCATTTCGTAATAGTTTTTACTATCGTAGAGCAGCTCAGGCGTGGCGAAGGCTCGAATTTTCCCCGCTGGTGATTGTTTTGATCGTGCTTTTAATATTCCTCTCCATCCCAATTCTCTTATGTGTTGCTCATCGGCATGTAGCATGGAGATCAAAATATTTTCTGGGTGAGCAAAGAAAGAATTTCTACGGAGGACTTTGTTGGCGATTGTCTTAGATCTTTGAGGCATGGTCTGAGAGAGACGCATCATTTCGAAAAAATGTTTTGCGCCCTCAGTGAAACTGGAGTTTTTCTTTATCTTAAACGAAATTGGTGCGTAAACTGTCATAATGAATCGCACAATTTCGTTGAAGGTGCTGGAGGGTTCACTGGTTGAAACTTAGAGGCGCAGAAATCTATTTGCTGTTGTCAGCCACCTGGAATGCGCCATCTTACCTGGATTTCGAGCCGCGAGAGCTGAAGAGCAGCTACCGCTGGTCCAGTAAAGCCCATTGGCCCAGTTGTTTTGCCGTCCAAGTCTTGAATGTGGTGTCGCAGTGATAATTCATTACCGTGTAATAGGCATATGATCCACTGAACTGGCCTTTGTAGTTTCATTTCAATCATACGAATGGCTCCACCCTTTCGACCCGTGTTCACTGCGGTACCATCACAGCCGATAGCCACAATGTCGTCCGTGCTAATATTGTTAGTCTCTAGAAAGTTGATGATACCTGATGTTATTGCAGTTGCAGAACCTGATGCAGGAGTGAAATGCCCCATGTACTGGGATTCTGGTTCTTGAACTAAAACTATATGATCTGAAAATATGTAAAAAATTACCTATTTTTTCAACATTTGACGTTGTTGCCGGGGGCAAAAGATATTAACGTAGGACAACGCGCTTGGAAAAACGATCATATGAGGTCTTTTTCATCGACTTTATAGTTATTAGGAATAATTTTGATGCATATTGAAATATTTTAAAAATTATAAAAAAATACGTTTTTGACTACTAAAATATGATTTTCATCGCTCTGCCGGGGGCAGAAGATGATTACCTATTAAGCTAAGAATTTGCAGAGGCTATTTTCCCATGCATGCGCAAGTTTTTGTCTGTATTAGAATATGGAAATCGAAAAAAATGTAAAATCGATCCACCCTAGTGTGCATACGTGTCTGTATGTATGTGTGTGTAAGGATTCGGGAGGTTTTCGAATTAACAAAGTTGTATAATAATTTAAATTGAGAGTAGGGTTATAGCATCTTTTAAGTTTAAGTCAATTATTATTATTATTATTATAAACTCCTTTAAGTTTAAGGTAGTATATAAGTATTTAATTAAATCAGTTACACGTATTAAGGTAATAAACAAAATGCACTTAGAAGAACTTACAATTAATGAAAGTAAATCTCACGGTATTAAAATTGAATTTCGACACACAATTAATTAAATTCGACTACGACAATTACTCAGTATTAATCGAATAAAAAAAATAAAAAATAGAAAATTAAAATAGAAATCAATTATAAACTATAATGAACTAACATGAGGTTCTAGGGTCCATACTCTAAAAATAAAATAAAAACAACTTGTTGGGGTGTTAAAATAAAATAAAAAACAAAAATTGGAGTACTACATTCGGGGGATTCGAGTGACTAAGCGGGGAGATAATTATGTCTGAAATTGACAATACGTCTTTTCGTGAGCACTTTGCTCTTTTTTTTTTTTTTTAAAGGTTGCTTTGTCAGACTGCTTAGAACAAAAATTAAAGGAGGTAAAACGGAGGGACGGCATGTTCCTCCCTATAGTAATTTTAAAAGAAAGTCATTAGACATGATTGATTAATTATTACACTATTACTGTCATCATATAATCAAATAATTATAAAAATCGTTATTAACAATTTGTAAAAACGCTTTTGGTTACAAGAAAATAAATAATTTCACGCGTATATTTATATATGCAACAACTACATGCAAAAAAAAAGGAGACAAATCGGTCAATTTCCTTCTTACAAAAAAAAAAAAGAAGGTTGAACTGAAGACACAAACCAGACAATTCAGGTTTAATTTAATTTTCTTTTACACAACAAAACAAAAAAAAAGGTTGAATTAAATTTTCTTAAATTACATTCTCTTAAACAACAACAAAAAAGTTGAATGCAATTGATTGCATTGAACTGACTTGGGACTTCAAAACTGACTTGGGACTTCAAAACTGATTTGGGACTTCAAAACTGACTTGGGACTTCAAAACTGATTTGGGACTTCAAAACTGACTTGGGACTTCAAAACTGACTTCAAATAAAACAAACTGACTTCAAAACTGACTGAAACTGAATTTGAAACTGACTTCAAAACTGAGTGAAACTGAGTTTGAAACTGACTTTGAAACTGACTGAAACTGACTTGAAACATGAAACTGACTTGAAACTTAAAAATGACTAACTGACTGACTGAATTGAAACTGACTGACTGACTGACTGACTTGAAACTGACTGACTGACTTGAACTTACTTGAACTGACTGACTTGAATCTGACTGACTTGGAAATGACTAACTTGGAACTGACTAACTTGGAACTGACTAACTTAGAACTGACTAGCAACTTGAAACTGACTTGCAACTTGAAACTGACTTGCAACTTGTAATTGACTTGCAACTTAAAACTGAAACTTCTTACTTTAACTCTATCAAGTATCTTGAAACTGAAACTGTCTGACTTGAGGTCTATCAAGTAACTTCAAACTGAACTGACTGAAATTGACTGCACTTGAACTCAATCAAGTGGAGTCTATTATTCTCTGGGTTCGGTTGTCCCTCTGGATGGATGCAACCTACTGACTTGAACTAAATGAAATGGACTGCACTGATCTGCTATCAGTGCAGTCTACTTAAACTGAAACTGACTTGCACTTGAACTGCTATCAAGTGAAGTCTATTAATCTCTGGGGTTTGGTTGTCCCTCTTGGTGTAACCGACTTACTTGAACTGCTATCAAGTATATCTATAAACTATAAACTCTCTATACGCTCTCTCTTTCTTAATTTGCAAGTCAATTCAATTCAATAATTTGAAAAAAATTGTAAACAAAAACACGAAATGTAAACATATTTCACTCGAATGTACGCGAAGGTACAGTAATATTATGTTTGGTACATAAAATAAAATTATTCTATATTAACTATAATAGTGAAAATAACTCTCTGAAAATAACTCTGTGACATTCAACTCTCTGACATTTAACTTATGTGACATTTAACTTCTGTGACATTTAACTCTGACAATAACTCTGTGACAATAACTCTGTGAAAATTAGTTTCAATAAAAAATGTATCACTGGTGCCTGAAATGTTCACTGTGTTTCCTGTTAATTCTGACTTAATACTCTTTATTATCTGTTAATAATACTGACTTTTCAAATGCTTACAAATTACTTAAAAAACAAACTCTATACTTAACAAAATTTCTACGGCGAAATCCTTAGAGGCGTGTCCTGAAGATGTGTCGTGCTGGCTACTTCTTCTTGGATGAAAACCAGGCGTGGATAACTTGGAGTCGTTACACACCGGTTCAAAGGTAGATGTGACGAACTAGAAGTCGTGACACGCCCGTCAAATGGTGGATCGCCACTTGATAAAATCTTGGCTACAGACTCGCCAGACTGTTATGCCAATATCTTCAATGTGCTTGGGTCGTCAGTTTCTTATCTTGGGCAAAGGGTCGCCAGATTGTTAAGATCCTGGCTACAGGGTCGCCAGATTATTAATTCTTCTGTTTCTATAATCTTGGGTTATCTTGAATTTTATCCTGATGCAGGGTCGCCAGATTCTTAATTCTTCTCTATGGCACTGGGTTGGTTCGGAGTCGACGGGGGATCTGGTTAAGAGGCAGCAACGGATCTATTACTTGAGGTAGTTTCTTCTATACGACTCTACGAGTTCTTCTTTAGTGGCTCGGAGGATTCTGAGAGGCTTATTAAATTCTCTGAGGGTTCGCCCCGATTCTTCTTGTAACGTATCGGGAGATTTTAATACTAAGTTTTCTGAAGAGAGCACGGCTAGAAGGAGAAGATAAAGACTTTCTTTTACTGTAATTTACTGCTAAAATGTACAGGTACTACTCAGCCTCGTCGTTGGAATCAGAATGAACATGGTAGAAATTGGTGGGGTTTATATACCCCGATTCTACTAACATCATCATTATTAAATGTTGAAGAGGCTGCATTATTTTTGCACAATATTTGAAAATAAAGTAAATCTTTTAGCTGTGGTAAGGCTTAAACAAACAAACAAGATATTTCAAGAAGCCATATTTTTATCTTCAACCGCGTATTTTCAGATCTGATGTTATCATGACCAGCCAAGTTAAATAAAAGTGGAAAATGAACTATGCATCTTTACAATAAAATATGCATATGAGTAAAAATTAAAGGTTTAAGATTTACAATTAAATGCTTAAGCAAGACATGACTTCATCTTTTATAACGAAGAGAGAATGTATACGAAACATGACATGACAAAAGTTACTCAGGATTCATTATTAAGCTAAATCTAAAAATGATTAAGAAATTTTAAAACAGAACAAGTCATCAATTATTTGGCAAAGTAAAAAACACATCAAAATTTATCACAACGTAAAAATAATAATAAAAAAATAATGTCGGGTCGTGCATTGAGTACAATCTAAATACATAACTGAGTAAGCTGCACTTTTGGTTCATTAAAATTATGATCACAATTAACAATTAATTCACATTCGCTTATTATCGTTAATTATCATAATTAAAATACATTAATTTCTTGATATTAAATTATTATTGTTAAAGTACATTAATTACATTTAAATTATTATCATTAATTACAGTTTTATTTTAAAGTACGGCACATCAATTACATTATTAAGTACATTAGTCACTTACAATTCTTAGATTTTTTTATATTTATATATGGTTATTAGTACAACACCGAGTACATAGGCACATACGGCATATATTTATATATACATGACACATATGATTTAACCTGACGCATGATAATTTTTTTTTATAAATTTGGATCAGAGCGATAGGAGATTTTTATCTTAGAATCGTTCACTTTTGCTGTGTTATCGAATTGCGTATAGTTGCATAAGCATTTTCGAGTTCATTGCAAGAGGTGAACGCAATTAAAAGAAAGAGTAAAAAGAATACATGTGAACGTACTTACATGTAAGGTAATTATGTACGTCCTCAGTGGATATGTACGAATGCCTAAACTATTGTACACATATTAGTAGTCAAACAATAGGTTGATAAAAGGTAGCTGAATGAATAATTAATAAAATTAACAAAAGATAAAGGCCAAGAAGGGACAAAGATGTATGGGGGGGGGGAATATGGTCGAATAATAGATGTATTTATACTTAGAGAGTGCACAGTCTTTATTATTATGTTAAAGAATTTTCATATATTGAATACTAGAGATATGATAAAAGGAAATTAATGACGGGAAAATGTGACGTCATATTTATTCAAATTATGCCATACGTACAGTATAAGTCATTTTTAGAAAAGATGACTTAGAGAGATACAGTAATGAATAAAGAAGTACAAATCGAAATTCATTCCAAAACTCGCTCAGGCGATTTTGGTTCTCATGTAAAAATGGATGTTGATTATTCATTGTTCAATATATATATATATATATATATATATATATATTAGGGTGTCTCATTAATACATAGAAATTTTTTTTTTTCGATTTTCTCTTGCTCGCGAATGCTGCCCCGATTTCAATAGGCATAGAGGTTCTAAAAATCGAAAAATGATGGGAATCGAACAGTATTTAGAGGTCACTCAAGTTTAACACTTTCTTGTAGCTATTTAGGAAAAAAAAGAAATTTCTATCATTCTCTTATTCTCTTTATTTCTGAACAAAAATGAAAATAAACGAAATGCACCTTTCATTAATTGAAATAAGCGCGTATAAATGGATTGTTTTCACCATCAATCTGTCCTACACTACTTGATTTTACTCTTCAAGCTCTCCGTCTTGACGGGGATCAACTTCTGGTGAGCCCGAACCACTTGAGGACGAATTGCTTCTGCTTCTCATCACGCGTGATGGTGGAATTGAATCTTTTCATCAAAGCGATACCACGCTCGGCGGCGTCATTGACCACCTTCAGGGCTTTCACCCTCTTTTGCGCCGTGATCCAATCCTGGTCATTGATCCAATCCTCTGGATCTTTCATGAGGAAGGTGGGAGACTCAGATTCTGGAAGGATCGCTCGGAAGAAGACTTCTTTTGTTCTCCGGGTGACGAAGAGCTCGATGGATTGCTGTGGATTGAAGTTCTTCGGATCGATCCGCTTGAGTCCTTTCTTCGTGGCGGGGGATTGAAGTCGTTGGACCATCTTTAGCTTCGTGTCCTTTGGAATGCGGTCGTCAAAGAAACCAAGCCCCACGAGATCCTCTGAGAGATACCACAGGTGCCTTTTCAAGGCCATGGATGCCGTGTGGCTGACTTCCTTGTCAGGGTAGGCCTCGAGCAGGCGAAGGAACTCTAGGACGTTCAGTGGAGCTCGATTCAAGACCATTGCCTCATTCCACTGCTTCACGTACGCGAGGGAGATGAACAAACACAGCCGCCGAAGTCCTCCTTCTTCCCTGGCTGTCAGGTCCAGTTGGTGACGGAACATGAAAATCTTGAGGGCGTAGATGGCTTTGGCCATCCATCTGGCGTGGTGATAGGCCCCAGGCTGACGAAATCCCCCCTGGACCTGACCGCCAAGGAAGCGGTAGGAAAGGATGAGGAGTTCACGGTAGTCTTCTCGGGATGTGTGCCGTGGGAAAGCGTCTGCTGCAGGTATTTCTTCATGGAAGACGCTTGATTTGCCCAGTTGTCAGTTGTTGTGGGATTGCTTTCGTCACCGATGGACAAGAATGACCCTTTGTCAATGGAGGCCCACCGCTGTTGAAATCTTTTGAAGAGGAGAATGTCAGGGGAAGAGGACGGCCCCAGACATCGCACGAAGACATCCTTGAGTAAGATCTCCAAGACGTGGTGACGGCAAGCCAACCACAACATGGGACGGCCAAACTCCTGCTCAATGCGAAAGCAAGCACCTTGGATCATCCCAGCGTTCACAGCTGTGGTGTCGAATCCCAGTCCAATGATTTGCTCCGAAATGCCAAAAGCCTGGACTTCCTGGAGTACGGCTGCAGCCTGTTCTTTTCCAGTGCCGTCCACCGCAACGGGTACACCAAGGAGCTCCTCGACTCCATCGCCCGTCACCACAACAGCAATCCGGTCAACCTCCTTCTTCTCCTTGGCGATATCTTCCAACAGTTTCCCATCCCAGTGCAAGACTAAAGGACCAGAAGCTTCGAACTTTCGGGTCAACTCTTCTCCCATCTCCTTTCGGATCTTGTTCCGTGTTCGATGAACAGTTGCTGGCGAGATTACCAGGTCATCCAGGTCATGACCCAAACTCTGAGCTGCTGCAGCAAAGGACGACGTTGCTTGTCTCACGGACATGTTGTCGCGATCCCAAGCAGCGATGAGATTCGGGTCCGTGAGGGCATTCATTCGCCTTTTCTTTTGAGTCTGGGCCTTGCTGGTGCTGGGCGCTTGGTACGTCTCGTCATCATCATCCTCGTCTTCCGTGTTCATTTCAGTGCTGCTACCATCCACCTCCAAGATCGCTACCTCCATGAGCTGTGTCACCCCAGCATCCCATTTACTCTTCCTAGCCGTGGCTGCAAGATCCCTCTTCCGCTTCACAGCTTTCTTCTTCGCTGTCTTCTGGTCCACCCCCGCAAGACTTGACGACATCCTGTCTTCCCTCTGCGAGGTGAGAAAATCCTTGTCCTCCTGAGGGACCTTAGAGGAGGATAGCGCGGAGGAGTGAGCCACGTCAAACACGTCTTCCAAATCCGACTTGAACATCCCCTCCTTGTACCGGTAACCCTCTTGCGGCTTTGTCCTGTTTTCTTGAGTGCGTCGTAGGTATCGATCAACTTCGCCAGCTTCTCCCCTGCGTACTTCTTGGTGGTAGTTGGTATGTTGGCCTTCTCCCAGATGGGCCAGATGGTTTCCACCACCAGGCGAATGCTCTCCGATTTGGTCTTCCTTCCCTCTTGGGCTTGGTGGGTGGAAGTAAAGGAGCAGGCATTGCTCCTTCGATGGAAGTCGTGGACAAACAATCGCTGCAATTGGGGCCTTGTCCAGCAACCACAACTGGTTTCCTGCTCTAGTAACCATCACCTGCGAAAGAGAAGAAAATCTTGTATAAGTGAAACAGAAGTGGCGAACTTGAGTGACCCCTAAAAATCCTCCTACAGCTGTCAAATTTTGTGATAACAATCCTTTATAAAGGTGTAATACGGGCAAGCGTCGCCCCGACCCGAAATCCTCCATTCGTATATTTGAGACACCCTAATATATATATATACATATATATATACACACACATTTGTGTATATATATGTTTATATATATGTGTATATATATATATATACACACGTTATAGAAGTAAAGCACTCAATTCCAGAACCGATAGATTCGACTATAGCAGAAATTAAATTAAATGATTTGAAACTTCTTGTTGCGGTTATATATAGGCCCCCTAATCAAACAGCTGATATGGACGAAGCGTTATATCGTGAACTAAAGAGAATAATCGGTAGTGAGCAGGCTTTAGTTATGGGTGATTTTAATTGCGCCAAAGCGAATTACGATACAATGCAGGGAGACGCGGAAGGTAATCGTTTAGTTAATTTTCTCGAGGATAGCTTTCTTATCCAAAAGGTTGGGGAACCTACGAGGTTGGACAGTATTTTAGATTTAGTAATAACTACGGATCATAGGCTAATTACTGATCTTCAAGTAATAGAACCGTTAAGCAATAGCGATCACAATATGGTAGAGTTTGTCCTCTTAGTAAGTCACTCGAAACCAACTAATTCGACTAAAATTCCTAACTTTCAGCACGGAGACTTTTGTAAATTTCGAAATAAATTGTCAAACGTCAATTGGGAAAACGTGATGGGGAACTCCAACGCAAAACTAATGTGGGAATCGTTCGAAACAGTATTTAGAACTATAAATGAGGAATGTGTACCGTACAAAATTAAGCGTGCGAAAGTAAACAACAAGCCCTTGTGGTTTACTTCTAGAGTAGGAGACATTATAAAGAGTAGAGATAGTGCTTATAGGCAACATAAGTGCGATAAAGACAATTTGTTGTTACGAAACAACCACATATCTCTGAGGCGTGAAGCGAGAAGTGTAATAAAAAAGTCCAAGCGCGAATTGAAATCTCCATAGCTCGTGACGGTAAAGAAAACCGAAAGCGATTCTTTCAATACGTCAACAATAGAAATCCAGTAAAAAGTGTCTTGGGTCCGTTGAAAAATGTAAACGGAGATCTAGTTTCTGAAAACAAGGAAATGGCTACCTTGCTAACGAATTTTTTACGTCAATTTTTACTATACAAGATGTAACGAATATCCCTACGGTCATAGACATAATACCTTTTGATAATGGTAATATTTTGGATAATATTATGGTTAGTGAAGGGGATGTAATGCGCTATATTGATAAAATGAAAACGCGTAAATCACCGGGGCCGGATTTCATATATCTCATACAACTAAAAGATTTAAAAGATAGCATTGTTTTGCCGCTAACAAAGATTTTTAATGCGTCTAATTCTGAGGGGTGCGTACCAGATAATTTCAAGTTAGCAAACGTAACACCTATCTTTAAGAAAGGCGATAAAAGTGCGGTGGGAAATTATAGGCCAATGAGTTTAACGTCTGTTGTAGGTAAGCTACTGGAATCAATAATTAGGGATCGTATAGTCGAACACTTACAATTGCATAAACTAGTTAGAAATATGCAGCACGGTTTCAGGCGAAACAAATCTTGCTTAATTAATCTTTTAGAATTTTTCCAAAGCGAGGTTGACGTTTACGATAGACATCGGGCGGTTGATGTAGTGTATTTGGATTTTCAAAAAGCGTTTGACACCGTGCCGCACAAAAGACAGCTGTGGTGTCGAATCCCAGTCCAATGATTTGCTCCGAAATGCCAAAAGCCTGGACTTCCTGGAGTACGGCTGCAGCCTGTTCTTTTCCAGTGCCGTCCACCGCAACGGGTACACCAAGAAGCTCCTCGACTCCATCGCCCGTCACCACAACAGCAATCCGGTCAACCTCCTTCTTCTCCTTGGCGATATCTTCCAACAGTTTCCCATCCCAGTGCAAGACTAAAGGACCAGAAGCTTCGAACTTTCGGGTCAACTCTTCTCCCATCTCCTTTCGGATCTTGTTCCGTGTTCGATGAACAGTTGCTGGCGAGATTACCAGGTCATCCAGGTCATGACCCAAACTCTGAGCTGCTGCAGCAAAGGACGACGTTGCTTGTCTCACGGACATGTTGTCGCGATCCCAAGCAGCGATGAGATTCGGGTCCGTGAGGCATTCATTCGCCTTTTCTTTTGAGTCTGGGCCTTGCTGGTGCTGGGCGCTTGGTACGTCTCGTCATCATCATCCTCGTCTTCCGTGTTCATTTCAGTGCTGCTACCATCCACCTCCAAGATCGCTACCTCCATGAGCTGTGTCACCCCAGCTTCCATTTACTCTTCCTAGCCGTGGCTGCAAGATCCCTCTTCCGCTTCAGAGCTTTCTTCTTCGCTGTCTTCTGGTCCACCACCCCGCAAGACTTGACGACATCCTGTCTTCCCTCTGCGAGGGTGAGAAAATCCTTGTCCTCCTGAGGGACCTTAGAGGAGGATAGCGCGGAGGAGTGAGCCACGTCAAACACGTCTTCCAATCCGACTTGAACATCCCCTCCTTGTACGGTAACCTCTTGCGGCTTTGTCCTGTTCTTCTTGAGTGCGTCGTAGGTATCGATCAACTTCGCCAGCTTCTCCCCTGCGTACTTCTTGGTGGTAGTTGGTATGTTGGCCTTCTCCAGATGGGCCAGATGGTTTCCCACCAGGCGAATGCTCTCCGATTTGGTCTTCTTCCCTCTTGGGCTTGGTGGTGGTGGAAGTAAAGAGCAGGCATTGCTCCTTCGATGGAAGTCGTGGACAAACAATTCGCTGCAATTGGGGCCTTGTCCAGCAAACACAACTGGTTTCCTGCTCTAGTAACCATCACCAGCGAAAGAGAAGAAAAATCTTGTATAAGTGAAACAGAAGTGGCGAACTTGAGTGACCCTAAAAATCTCCTACAGCTGTCAAATTTTGTGATAACAATCCTTTATAAAGGTGTAATACGGGCAAGCGTGCCCCGACCCGAATCCTCCATTCGTATATTTGAGACACCCTAATATATATATATATATATATATATATATATATACACACACATTTGTGTATATATATGTTTATATATATGTGTATATATATATATATATACCACACGTTATAGAAGTAAAGCACTCAATTCCAGAACCGATAGATTCGACTATAGCAGAAATTAAATTAAATGATTTGAAACTTCTTGTTGCGGTTATATATAGGCCCCTAATCAACAGCGGATATGGACGAAGAGTTATATCGTGAACTAAAGAGAATATCGGTAGGAGCAGGCTTTAGTTATGGGTGATTTTAATTGCGCCAAAGCGAATTACGATACAATGCAGGGAGACGCGGAAGGTAATCGTTTAGTTAATTTTCTCGAGGATAGCTTCTTATCCAAAAGGTGGGGAACCTACGAGGTTGGACAGTATTTTAGATTTAGTAATAACTACGGATCATAGGCTAATTACTGATATTCAAGTAATAGAACCGTTTAAGCAATAGCGATCACATATGGTAGAGTTTGTCCTCTTAGTAAGTCACTCGAAACCAACTAATTCGACTAAAATTCCCTAACTTTCAGCACGGAGACTTTTGTAAATTTCGAAATAAATTGTCAAACGTCAATTGGGAAAACGTGATGGGGAACTCCAACGCAAAAACTAATGTGGGAATCGTTCGAAACAGTATTTAAAACTATAAATGAGGAATGTGTACCGTACAAAATTAAGCGTGCGAAAGTAAACAACAAGCCCTTGTGGTTTACTTCTAGAGTAGGAGTACATTATAAAGAGTAGAGATAGTGCTTATAGGCAACATAAGTGCGATAAGACAATTTCTTGTTACGAAACAACCACATACTCTGAGGCGTGAAGCGAGAAGTGTTTATAAAAAAGTCCAAGCGAATTGAAATCTCCATAGCTCGTGACGGTAAAGAAAACCCAAAGCGATTCTATCTATACGTCAACAATAGAAATCCAGTAAAAAGTGTCTTGGGTCCGTTGAAAATGTAAACGGAGATCTAGTTTCTGAAAACAAGGAAATGGCTACCTGCTAACGAATTTTTTACGTCAATTTTTACTATACAAGATGTAACGAATATCCCTACGGTCATAGACATAATACCTTTTGATAATGGTAATATTTTGGAAATATATGGTTAGTGAAGGGGATGTAATGCGCTATATTGATAAAATGAAAAACGCGTAAATCACGGGGCCGGATTTCATATATCTCATACAACTAAAAGATTTAAAAGATAGCATTGTTTTGCCGCTAACAAAGATTTTTAATGCGTCTAATTCTGAGGGGTGCGTACCAGATAATTTCAAGTTAGCAAACGTAACACCTATCTTTAAGAAAGGCGATAAAAGTGCGGTGGGAAATTATAGGCCAATGAGTTTAACGTCTGTTGTAGGTAAGCTACTGGAATCAATAATTAGGGATCGTATAGTCGAACACTTACAATTGCATAAACTAGTTAGAAATATGCAGCACGGTTTCAGGCGAAACAAATCTTGCTTAATTAATCTTTTAGAATTTTTCCAAAGCGAGGTTGACGTTTACGATAGACATCGGGCGGTTGATGTAGTGTATTTGGATTTTCAAAAAGCGTTTGACACCATGCCGCACAAAAGACTCATTGAAAAAACTAAGGCTCATGGAATCAGGGGTGTAGTAATAAATTGGCTAGAAGAGTGGTTGCAAGGTAGGAAACAGAGGGTGGTCGTTGATGGAGCGGAGTCGTATTGGGCTAATGTAGCGAGTGGCGTTCCTCAGGGTTCTGTATTGGGCCCCTTGCTTTTTCTTATATATATTAATGATTTAGATGTCGGCCTAGTCAGTACCGTTTCAAATTTTGCGGATGACACGAAGCTGGGTGGTAGGGCGATTAATGACGAAGATAGAGGTAAAATTCAGGAAGATCTGAATAAAATCGTTGATTGGTCAGTCACATGGTAAATGAGATTTAACGTTGATAAGTGCAAAATTTTGCATATAGGTTCGCGTAACGGTAATTTTGCGTATAGTATGTCAGGGAAAGATTTAACAAGCGTAGAGCAGGAAAAAGTTTTAGGAGTTATAATCACTGGTGATTTAAAAGCAGCGAAACAAAGTACAGCAGCGGTCAATAAGGCGAACAAAGTGTTAGGTTTTATAGCTCGAAATTTTGAGTACAAATCGCGCGATATTATATTTCCTCTTTATAAATCATTAGTTAGACCCCATTTGGAGTACGCGGTCCAATTTTGGAATCCGCATATGCGCAAAGATATAGACAAAATCGAAAGAGTTCAAAGACGAGGAACGAAGTTGACTCCGTCGCTTAGGTCAAAGTCTTACGAGGATAGGCTTAAGGAGTTAAAATTGACAACACTCGAGACTAGGAGTTTAAGGGGTGATCTAATCCAGGTTTTCAAAATTATGAATGGGTTCGATAACGTAGATAGATATAGCTTTTTCGAAATATCTCAATATAATAGGACTAGAAATAACAGGTGTAAGTTGACAAGTAGAAGGTTTGAGACAGCAGTTGCGAAAACTTTTTTACGCATAGAATAGTAAATAGGTGGAATAGTTTGCCGGTAGAAGTAATTAGTAGCACGTCTATAAACATGTTTAAAAATCGATTAGACGCATATGTTCATAGATTGGGTATAGTTCAAGGTAGTAAAATTAAGGCTTTGTGGTGATAGATCCCACAGCTCAACACAAGTGTTGTGGGATATAGGGAGGCAGCGTCTTGGGTTAGGGGATACTCTCTGTCCTTACACACCCCATCTAAAGAGATTCCTCTGCCGAGCGGTGCCCCCCATAGTACTGTGAGATATTGAAAAACTCATGTTCTTCACTTGCCCCACAAACACCTTTAAATGGGAGACCCAAAATGGGTGCACACACATTTCTACATTACTGTACAGTCTTTACAGCCACACCTACACCTTTCCTCCTCAATATATATATTGTAATGTATATGGTTTTAAATTTTGACTTGGTCCGCAATCGATATGGACCGTGACTTAGTTTTCGTTACAAGGTACTAGTATTGATGGATACCGTAATGAAATTGACTGGATTCTTTGGATCTGATATATTTGCATGTCGGTTATAAATAGATATAGAGTGTAACATATTTGTGGATAGTAGTCTATTATGTCTTGATCCTCTGGATTGAGAGATTCTATCTTTAGTTTTAAATCGATAATTAATTAGTTTTAAATTGATAATTATTTAGTTTTGCAAAATTGGTCGTTGTCAATGTATAGGAAGTTGTTACATAAATTTCTTATCTTCTTGTAGTTCGGAACCCACGTAAAATTGTAGGTCCCCTCCGGCACCACGGAGGACATACACAATACACAATTATGAACACAGTTAGGTAGACCAGCCATGAGTGGATCCTAGGGTCTTTGTTGGTCTGAAAGTTTATAACATTATAACATTATATATATGTATACTTATATATATATATATATTGCAGTTAAATGTACATATTCACGATTTGCGAGGGTGCCCTCTCAGGGCATTGGTTTCTGCCCTATGTATGAGAATTACGACTTCTGACTGATCGAGGCCCGTGGTGTAGTGGATAGCATATCTAACCGGCAATCGGAAGATCCTGGGTTCGATTC